>PITA01019529.1:22453-37378 GCA_004023965.1 Spilogale gracilis | reverse complement strand
GACTGTTTCTACAGCTGTGGGCTTACATGATTAGTCCTGACATTCGGTAGATGCCACGACTGTTTCTACAGCTGTGGGCTTACATGATTAGTCCTGACATTCGGTAGATGCCACGACTGTTTCTACAGCTGTGGGCTTACATGATTAGTCCTGACATTCGGTAGATGCCATGACTGTTTCTACAGCTGTGGGCTTACATGATTAGTCCTGACATTCGGTAGATGCCACGACTGTTTCTACAGCTGTGGGCTTACATGATTAGTCCTGACATTCGGTAGAACCATTTCCTTCCTCTCAGGGAGTCTCTTGCTTTTTCCTGGATTTTGCATTTCCACAAATACTACATAATCAGCTTGTCAATGCCCATAAAGAATTGTTACAATTTTAACTGGGACCACACGGCATCTATAAATCCATTTAAGAAGTAATGTGCTTACAATATTGAATCTTCCAATCCATGAACATGGTATATATCTTCTCATTCATTTATTTTTAAGTTTCTCTCAATATTTAGAGGTTTGGAGTATAAAGGACATTTTTTTGTTATATCCATCTCTGTTTGAGGTTTGGTATTATATTAGTACAAATGGAATTTTTCTAAATTTTCTAACTATTGCTGGTATTGGAAAGTAACTTTTATTTAGCTACCTCACTAAACTCAATTTTAATAATTTCTAAGTTTTAATTTCCACCTATGTGCCATATAGTCCCTCTGTCAACAAATAATGATAATTTATTTCTTCCTTTCAAATCCTGACAGCTTTTAAAAATAATAATTGAGTGCCATTAAACAGAGGTAAAATATCGCAAATATTATTACGCAATAGTTTCCACTTCAAAATGGGGAAAATTTTAGCAAAAATATTCCTTGGAAAGAATTATAAATTTGGCCCCAAACAATAATTTTATAGCAAGGGCTTCTTTGTAAAAGATCGTTATCTTGTTCTGTTCAAATGTTTAATAAAAAGTAATAATGTTAAAAGAAATATCACCTTTTATGAAACACCAATAAGAAATTATGCTGAAAAATCAGAATAATCATTCAGTTCTGAGCATGTATTAAGGAAGCCTACCTTAAGTTGGTACCAACCCAAGCCAGAATTTACTTCAGAAAACCTTGTTTTGGAGATGAATGAATTTTCTTCAAATGAATAATAAAGCCACTGTACCATTACCATAACACCTCCAAAAATATTTACAAAAAGTGGACAGAGAACTGGCTCTTAACTTGACTACAGATTGAACTCACTTGGAGGAGCAAAGAAGAGGACACTGGCTCCCATCTGCAGAAATTCAGATTTTTCCATATGAGGCACACCTCTTCAATGCTTTTCTTTCTCTATTTCTCTTTCCCCTTCTCCTCTTCCTCACCCTCCCTCCGTGCTTCTTCTTTTCCTTCTTGATGTCTTATCCCCATATTGCACTAAGACCTCCAGGAGGATATGGCAAATAAGTGGTGATAATTTGTATTCTGTTGTTCTCCATCTCAGAAAGAAAGCATTTACCACATCACTATTAGAAATAGTTGTGGTTGCTTCTTAAATAGATATTCTTTGTCAAATTTAACTAATTCACTTTTAACCTATCTTATTATCCAAAGGCATTAACAGACTTTGACTTTGAATCTTATGAAATGATTTCTTCCATCTATTGAGATGATCACATGCTTCTCCTTTAATCTGCCTCTGGCAGCCACCATTCCCCTATCTGACTAGATGAACTCTTTCCCCCTTTCTCCCAGACATCATACAGTATTTGTCTTTCTCCCTCTGGCTTATTTCACTTAGCCTGATGACCTCCATATTCATTCATGTTGTTACAAGGGGCAAGATCTCCTTGTTTTTATGGCTGAATAATATTCCACTCTGTATATTTACTGTATTTTCTTTATTCATTCAGGTGTTAACACTAGCTTGTTTCCATATCTTGGCTATTGGAAGTAAGAAACAGAGGTCAAAATAGCGACTTCCTTTCTTTAGCGCTATACCCAGAAACGGAACTGCAGGATCATAGGGCAGTTCTCTATTTTTAATTTTTTGAGTAACTTCCACACAATTTTCTATAATGCCTTTATCAGTGCACATTCCCACCAGCAGTATACAAGATTTCCCTTCCCCCCCACAGCATGTCCTTGCCAACAACTGTCATCTGTTGTCTTTTTGAAAATAGCCATCCTGACAGGAGTGAAGTGTTATCTTTGTGGTTTTGATCTGCACTTCCCTGATGATCAGTGATGTCGAGCACCTTTTCATCTTTCTGTCGGCGATTTGTATGGCTTCCTTGGAAATACATCTATTCAGATTCTTTACCTATCTTAAGCTGAATTATCTGAGGGGTCTTTTGTTTTTGCTATTGAGTTGTGTGAGTTCCATGCATATTTTAGATATTAGCCCCTTATCAGATATGTGATCTGCAAATATTTTCTCATTCTGTTGGATGTCTTCTCACTTTATTTATTTCGCTGTGTGAAAGCTTTGTAGTTTGATGTACTCCCAGTTGTGATTTTGCTTTTGTGGCTTGTTTTATTCATTGTCATTTTCATTGTCAATGAGTTTTTTTTCTCATTCTAGGAGTTTTATGATATCAGGTCTTTATTTTTATTTGTTTGTTTGTTTGTTTAAAAGATTTTATTTATTTATTTGACAGAGAGAAACACAGCCTGAGAGGGAACACAAGCAGGGGGACTGAGAGAGGGAGAAGCAGGCTTTCCACCGAGCAGGGAGCCCGATGTGGGACTCGATCCCGGGTCTCCGGGATCATGACCTGAGCCGAAGGCAGTCGCCCAACCAACTGAGCCACCCGGGTGCCCCTATGATATCAGGTCTTTAATCCATTTTGAATTGGTTTCTGTAAGTGGTATAAGAGGAGGGTCCAATTTCATTCTTCTACATGTAGACATCCAGGTTTCCCAGAAGCATTTATTGAAAAGACTGTCCTGTCCCCATTATGTATACTTGGCACCCCTGTCATAGATCAGTAGACCATACATGCATCTGACTCCTTTTTAAAGATGTAATTTGAGAGAGTGAGAGAGCACGAGTGGTAGAGGGGACAAGCAGACTCCCCACTGAACAGGGAGCCCGACTGCAGGGCTCAGTCCCAGCACCCTGGAATCATGACTTCAGCTGAAGCAGAGGCTTAACCGAGCCACCCAGGTGCCCCATGAGTCTGAGTCTTTATTTCAGTTCAGGTTGTGGTCTCCAGGTTTTGGAATCAAGCCCTGCACTGGGCTCTGCGCTCAGCGCGGAGTCGGCTTCGATTCTCTTTCTCCCTCACTGCTCCAATCCATGCTGTCCCTTCTCTTGAAATAAATCTTAAAAAGATATTTTCAAGAATTCACCAGTGGTCTGGACTTTTATTTGTTGGGACATTTCTGATTACTGACTTAATCTCCTTAGTTATAAAGCCATTCGGATTTACTGTTTTTTCATGATTCAATCTTCATAGGCTGTGTGAGTCTAGAAATTCATCCATTTTTCCTAAGTTACCCAGTATATTAGCCTAACTGTTCACAGTAGTCTCTCACAATCCTTTTTATTACCATGGAATCCGTTGTGACATCTCTTTCAGTTTTGCTTTGAGTCCTTCTCTCTCTCTCTCTGATTTATTTGAGAGAGAGAGAGAATGAGAGGGGAAAGGTCAGAGGGAGATGCAGATCCCCTGCCAAGCAGGAAGCCCGTCACAGGACTCAACCCAGAAACTCCAAGATCATGACCTGAGCCGAAGGCTGTCGCTTAACTAACTGAGCCAGCCAGGCACCCGAGTCCTTTTTTCTTCTTAGTCTGGCTATAAGTATGTCAGTTTTGCTTACCTTTTCAAAAAGCTTGCTCTCCATTTCATTTACATTTTGTATTATTTTTCTGGCCCATTTATTTCTGCACTTATCTTTGTTGTTTCCTTCCTTCTGCAAACTTTGAGCTTAGTTTGCTTTTCTTTTTTCTAGTTCTTCAAAGTGTGAAGTTAGGTTGTTCCTGGTTTCTTAATGTTGACTTTCTTTGCTATAAACTTTCCTCTTAAAACTTCTTTTGCCACAGCTCATAAGTTTTGGTATTTTCATTTATCTCAAGGTACTTTATTCTTTCTCTTTTGATTTCTTCTTTGACCCACTGGTTACTCAGAAGTATGTTGTTTTAGTTTCCATGTATTTGTGCATTTTCCTGCTTCTCTCATGTCACTGGTTTCCAAAGTTTCATACCATACAGTCAAAAAAGACAACAATGTGATTTTAATCCTTTTCAATTTGTTAATATCTAACAAATGATCTATCCTGGACAATTTCCATGTTTGTTAAGAAGAATGTGTATTCTGCTACTGTTTGCAGGGGGAAGGAGGTATTCTGTACGTGCCTGTTTAAAAGCCCATTTATTCTAAAACATTCCAGTCAACATTTCCTTACTGACTTTCTGTGTTATCTAGCCATTGTAGAAACTGAGGTATTTAAGTCTACACTGTCTATATCTTTTGGTTCGTGAACTTAATCCGTTTACATACAAAGTGATTATTGGTAAGTGAGGACTTACTATTGCCATCTTACTCTCTCCTGGCTGTTTTTCCCCTTCTCCTCTCTTGCTGTCTTCTTTTGTGATTTGATGACTTTTTGTAGTGGCATGCTTTGTTTCCTTTCCCTTTACTTTCTATATTAGAGCTAGTTGTAATAACTATGAACCTTACATTAAAAATATAGTTATTACAGTCCATTTTAAGCTGACAACTTCAACTGCATATGGAAACTCTATATTTATACTCCCCTTTATGTTTTGATAACACAGTGTACATCTTTTTTATATTTTGTATTCACTTAAATTCTTGTGAGTATAGTTATTAATACTTTTGTCTTTTAACATTTACACTAAATTTAAATGATTTACACACAACCATCAAATTCTGAATGACTATATACTTTTACCAGTAAGTTCTAGACGTCCATGTGTCTTCCTGTTACTAATTATAATCCTTTCACTTTGGCCTGAAGAACTCTCTTTGGCATTTCTTGGAAGGCAGGTATAGTGGGTGCTGAACTCCCCCGGGTTTTGTCTGAAAAAGTCTTTATTTCTCCTTCCTTCCTGAGTGGCAGCTTCTCCAGTATCCCTGTCAGTTTTCACCCCCGGCACTTCGGACACGCCATGCCATTCTCTCCGCGCCTACAAGGTTTCTGCTGTGAAATCTGCTCAGAGTCTTGTGGGCATTCACTTGTTTGAAGTGAAGTGGGGTTTTTTCCTCTAAGGTCTTGCTGCCTTCAAAATTATCTCTGTCTTGATTTGTGATTGTTTAATGTGTCTTGGTGAAATCTTCTTTGGGTTGAATCTATTTGGGGTCCTGTGAGATTCATGTGCCTGGACGGACATATCTCTTCCTAGATTCAGGAATTTCTTAAATAAGCTTTCTGCCCTTTTGTTCTTCTGGGACTCCGACAATGCAAATACCAGGTGCTTGACAGTGCGCCACAATTCACATAGGCTTTCTCCACCTTTTTTTTCTTTGTTCTTTCTTTTTTCTCCTAGGACTATATCATTTCAAAGGACCTGTCCTGATACTCACAAATTCTTTCTTCTGCTTGACCAAGTCTGATGTTCATGCTCTCTATTGCATTTTTTCCATTTCATTCACTGTATTCTTCAGCTCCAGTATTTGTTTGGTTCTTTTCATGATTTGTTTTGCTACTGAAATTCTTTTTCCTCACATAATTTTTTCCTGATTTTGTTGAGTTGTCTACATGTATTCTGTTAAAAAAACTGACAGTGTTATTTTTAAGGTTACCAAGAAAATGGGTTTATTTGGGAATAAGAGAATTGCAATCTGGCATATGTGAGCTATGGCAAAAGTATAGACGAGTCAGGAGAACAAAAGGAGAGGAGGCTCTTTTAGAGAGGAAAGGCTGTGTAGGGAGGGACTGTTGTGAACTGAAAGCCCAGAGGATGACGTGGGAAGTATAGTGGCTTCTCAAGGGCTGAGCAGTGATGGCTTCTCATTGACTGGGCTCCTCCGAGGAGAGAAGAAAACCTCCCTCCTGCTGGACTAGTGTAGTAAAGAAGCAGCCACTTGTGAGGTCCTTCTCTTGCAACTGGATATTCAATCGAAAACCAGGGCTTGGTGTGAGAGCTCCCCCACCAGCCTCTGAACTCCAGTCTAGATGAGGTTTTCTTTTCTTTTCAGTCTTCCTATATAGCTCACCCAACTGCCTTAAAAGAGTAAGTTTGAATCCTTTGACAATTCATACATCTTCCACCCTTTGGGGTCAGTTATAGGAAAAGTATTGTGTTCCTTTGGTGGTGTCCTGATTCCTTGCTTTGTTTCTTGTACCCTTGGGCTGCTAACTTTGTGTCTCCTGCAGCCTTCACAGCTGGGTTTTGGTGGGGGAAGGCCACCTGGGAGTGGGGGCGGGGTGCCAGCCCTGGGGCTCCCAGCTTCAGGAAGCCCGGCCGGGTAGTGCTGTGCGGGTGCCAGCCGAGGTAAGCGCCAGCATAGGGGGCTGCAGTGGCTGGGGGTGCGGGTGGGGTCTTCAGTCGCAAAGGCTGCTGGGTACCTCCTGACCTTTTTCTCCCCTGGGGATGTCACAGCTGAGGTGACCCCTCCCAGCACTGGGTCCAGCTGGCGGGCACCGTCACAGTAGTGGCAGCACTGTGTCTGAAGTGTGGGTACCTAGGGCACCGACGGTGACCAGGGGTCCGGAAGGCAGGCACTCTCTGAGGGACAACGGCTCCAGGTTCTGGGGTGCTGCCTCACCCACCACGATGATGGCTCCAGGGCCCCAGGGGCATGAGTGTGGAGTTACCATAGAGCTGAGGTCTGGGGCACGGGTGCACCCAGGGCAGCCAGGGACCTGGGATCTGCACCAGGCTGAGGAGGCAGCAGGCGGTCCTGATCCGAGGGTGGCACGAGAGCAGATCCTTCTGGAAAGGGGGGGTGCAGCAGCATCTCCTTCCCTAGGGTAGGTAGCAGTGGCCACTGGTTATGGCCATGGCAGACACTCTCTCCTTCACGCAGCAGGCTGCTGGGCTCTGCCCACCAGCATATGGGTCCTCTGTTGCGAACGCTGTGGGAGCCCAGGCAGCCACACAGGCTGCAGAGGTCCTCCGACGTCCTCCCCAGAGCATGCCACTGGGGACCACGCTGGCATCCACCATGGGACTGACAGAGCCCCGCCTTCTTCTCTGATCCCAGCCATTGCCTGGCGGCTCACGGCAGCCGGTCTCCCCAGCGGTCCTTCCTGTGCAGCAGCACCTGGCTCCCCTGCGTCGCCACAGGTTCCTTACCGGGCGCCGGGCGGCCCCCATTAACAGCCAGGTGTCTCAGTGCTTTCATACCTGCTGTGCCGCACCTGCCGGCATCACTCCCCCGGCCGTCCCTGCAGGGGCCCATTTCCCCCGTGGTTTTAACCTGATCAGAGTTCTCTACTCCTTACATGAATTCCATTCGTCCTTTCCCTTTTTTTCAAGAACTAGCCTCTATCTAGCATCTGGTTCATCCTGAACACTTGTCAGCTGGCACCGTGCAGCATCCCCTGCCGCCCCCCGTGTGGTGGCGCACAGCCGTCCCTATTTCCCACCGCAGGGACGTGATGTTACTGTCTGCAGCCAGCCACTGTCCATGCAACTGCTGTGGAGACAGGTTCGACTCCCGGTCCTGCGGAATGGACTTGACCCAGAGCTTCAGAATCTTCCTGAACAGAAATCATTCTCTTTTCTGCCTGGACTTCACCTGGAAGGCAACACCCTGGGCTCTGCCAGCGATCTTGCCACCGCACAGAACAAGTTTGAGAGGGTTTTTAATTACCGATTTAATTTTTTAAATATTTACAGCACTTTTCTGTATCTTCTCATGTAGGTCTGGTGAGTTCTCTTTCCCCAGAACGTCATGCAGTTAACATATTTTCCTCTTTTTCTCAGTGTTAGACTGCAGCAATGTCTTTTTCATTCCGGACGTTGATTGTGCCTTTTCTTTCCTGTAGTCTGTCTCCTCAGGGGCAACCGCTTTCAGTCGAAGTTTAAAAGAGCCAATTTCAAGCTCTGTCAACACTCTTTTGTATGTTTGTTTTCCATTTTATTAATTTGCGCTCTTATCTCTTTTATTTTCTTTTTATTTGGGTTTTTCTTTTAGCCTTTTCTCCTTTCTAATCCATGCATTTCTGCGAAATTATAGTGTCAGCTGCATGCCCCCAAGTTTTGATATGTAATATTTTCATTTGCATGATCTTCATGTCCTTACCATTCAGAGTATTTTCTTAATTTCCATTGTGATTTCTTCTTTGCTTCGTGGGATATTTATAAGTGCATTTCCACAGACACACATTTCTTAACTGGAAAATATCAAGAGACCTTTTAGGAATCTCTGGTTTTTGAGTTTCAACTTACGTCCAAATGTAGTTGGAGAACACGCATTGAATGATTTTGATCCTTCAGAATTTACTGACATTTGCTTTGTGTCCTGCATATAGCTAATTTAAGAATACTCTATGTGGACTTAAAAATAAACGTGTATTCTCCGGCCACTGGGTACTCTATGTATAGACCAATAACGCTAATTCTATTGTTAAAACCCATTATATCCTTATTGACTTCTGTCAACCTCTTCTTGGCTAAAACTCACGTAATAATTGAAGATCTAGTTCTTCATTTACTTCCGCTAGTTTTTGCTTTATGTATGTTAAAGCTGTGTTATTAGAGACACACAAATGTGGAATTATTCTGTCTTCCTGGAGAGCTGAACTTTTCACCATTATGTATGCCTTAAAGCCTGTTTACTGTGATATAAAAAGATCTACACTAGCTTTCTTTGGTATTTGCGTGCCACGTTCTTTCCATTTTTTTACATTTAACTTTTTGGATTCTTGGGTCTTGGGTTAGGACTTTTTGTGTTTTTGTTTTGGGTATACAAGCAAAATCATGACCACAAGCAACATGGTTCACAAATGTTTGTTAATGAATGTCTGTGATCTATCCCTCCACCCCTTTCCTGCCACACCCCCCCTTCCTGGACAACTGCTGACCTGCTTTCCATCCCTGGATTCTCCATTTTCTAGTCTTCTATGTGTGATCGTCCAATATGCACTTCTGTCTTCTTTCATTTAACCTAATTATTTTGAAAATGACCCATACTGTAGTAAACAGTTCAGTTTCTTTTTTATTGCAGAATATTGTTATGCTCTATGGAGGGACCACAGTGTGTTTACCTGTACGTGCTGACGGGTACATGAGCACTACGGGCCGCCTGGAGTTCGGGGCTCTTACACATCAAGCCGTTATCCACACCTGTGAAAGTTCTCCTATGGATACATCCTTTCGTTTCTGTTGGATAAGTACCTAGGAATGGAGTGGCTAGATCACCAGTGAAACTATTTAGGCCTGGACAATACTTTTTTGGGGAGATTTTTTTCACTATAAGTTCTATCTTTTTAATTGGTACAGGAGTGTTTGGGTTAACTATTTCATCCTGGATGAGTTTTAGCAGGTTGTGGCTTTTGTAGAATCAGTCCATTGCATCTAAGTCGTTAAATTCACAAGTGTAGTTTTGTTCATACTATTCCATGAGTATGATTCCTTGGTTACTAGTCTTTTATTCAGGGTCTCTGGTGACCTTTTATTCCTGATGTAGGTACTCAAGAGATTGATCATAATTAGTGATTTTCTTCAAAAAGAACAGTTTTTTTGTTTCATTGGTTTTGTCTTGTTTTTTTCTATTTTGAATTTCATTGATTTCTGCTGTTTATTCCCTTCATTCTGCTTACTTTGGGTTTATTTTTTCCTAGTTTTTAAAAATTTCTTAGGATGGACACTCGATTATTGAATTGAGACTTCTTTTTTCATGTAACCACGTAGTGCTGTAAAATTCCCTCTACTGTATCAGCTGCATTCCACAGATTTTAATATGTTGCATTTTCATTCTTGTTCATTTCAAAATGTTTCCAATTTTCCTTGAGATTTCTTCTTTGACGTATAAATTTATTTATCTATTACTGAGAGAACAGTACTGAAGTCTCCAACTATAATTGTGGACTTGTCCATGTGTCCTTTCAAGAGATGGGAGCTCTGTCATCAAGTTCCGCTGCTGGAGCTCTGTTAGGTACATTCATACTAAGAACTGTTATGTCATCTTGATGAACTGACCCTTTTATGACTATGTTTGTTTTTAAACTGATACACAATATCCTGTTTCAGATCATACTGACTCCATATTTATATACATTACAAAATAACCCATATAAGAATAGTTACCACTTATCATAATTCTTAAGCTATCACTGGCCATACTCCCTGCACTGTGCTTTACATCCGTATGGCTTCATTTACTTAAAATGGGGGGGGGTGTCTGTAGCTATTAATCCCCTTCACATACTTTACTCATCCCCCAGCCCCTTCCTTCTCTGGTAAACAACAGCTTATTTCCTTTATCTGTGAGTCTCTTTCTTTTCTGTTTTGTTTATTTGTCCCTTTCATTTTTGTTCATTTGTTTTTAGACTTCACATGGAAGTAAAATAATATGGCATCTGTCTCTGACTTAATTCCACTTAACATAATATCCTCTAGGTCCATCTATGTTGTTGCAAATTGCAAGCTTTCATTCTTTTTTATGGCTAATATTCTGTGTGTGTGTGCATGTATGTGCGTGTGTGTGTGCGTGTGTGCATGAGTGCGTGTGTCTCACAGCTTCTTTATCCACTCATCTACTGATGGATACTTCAGTTGCTTCCATATCTTATCTACTGTGAATAATACTGCAGTGACAAGAGTTCATGCATCTCTTCAAATTGGTGATTTCATTTTCTTCGGATAAATACCCAGAAATAGAATTGCTGGGCCATATGGTAGTTCTAATTTTTAATTTTTTGAGGAATCTCCATAATGTTTCTTGTAATGGCTGCACCAGTTTTTCCCACCAGCAGTGCACAAAGGTTCCCTTTTCTCCATATCCTCACCAACACTTGTTATTTCTTGTCTTTTTTTAGTCTAGCCATTTTGACAGGTGTGAGGCGAGATCTCCTTGTGGTTTTGATTTGTATTTCTCTGGTGATTAGTGATGTTGATCATCTTTTCATGTGTCTGTTGGCCATCTGGATGTCTTCTTTGGAGAGATGTCTGCTCAAGTCCTCTGCCCACTTAATCAAGTTGTGTTTTGTTAAATTAAGTTGTGTAAGTTCTTTATATATTTTAGATATTAACCCCTTATCAGATATATGGTTTACAAATATCTTGTCCCATCTTCTCCAAAAATGTTGCTTTTCATTGTATTGATCATTTCCTTTACTGTACAAAAACTCTTTAGTTTGGTGTAATCCCATTTATCTTGGTTTTTGTTGCCCTTGCATAAGGAGAGTGATTATGGTCTGTTTTCTTCTAGGTGCTTTATGATTTCAAGCCTTTAATCCATTTTGAATACATTTAATGGTCTAGTTTAATTCTTTTGCAATTGGAGCTGTCCAATTTTCCAACACCATTTATTGAAGTGATGGTATGTTCTTGCCTCCTTTGTCATGGAATTGACCAACATAAAAATTCTGGGCTCTCCAGTCTATTCTACTGATCTGTGTCTGTTTTCATGCCAGTACCATACTTTTTTTGATTACTACCGATTTTTTTTTAAGATTTTATTTATTTATTTGACAGAGAGAAACACAGCTAGAGAGGGAACACAAGCAGGGGGAGTGAGAGAGGGAGAAGCAGGCTTCCCGCTGAGCAGGGAGCCCGAAATGGGACTCGATCCCGGGACTCCTGGATCATGACCTGAGCCGAAGGCAGTCGCTTAACCAACTGAGTCACCCAGGCGCCCTTACTATCGCTTTTTAAATATTCATTTATTTGAGACAGAGAGAGAGAGCACAAGCAGGGAAGAGGGTCAGAGGGAGAAGCAGACTCCCCACTGAGCAAGGAGCCCCATATGGGGCTGGATCCCAGGACCTGAGATGACAACCTGAGCCAAAGGCAGACGCTTAAAACCGATTGAGCCACCTAGGTGCCACTGATTACTGTGGCTTTGTAACATAGTTTGAAATCAGATAGCATGATACCTCCATATTTGTTCTTCCTTCTCTGTGGTCTTTGGCTATCTAGGGTCTTTTGTAGTTCCATACAAGTTTTAGAACTCTCTGTTCCAGCTCTGTGAAAAATGCTGTTGGTATTTTGATGAGGATTCCATTGAATCTGTAGATTGCTTTGGGTAGTATGGATATTTTAGCAATATTAATTCTTCCAATCCATAAACAAGCTAAATCTTTCTACTTGTTTGAACTGTCAATTTTTTTCATCAATGTCACAGTTTTCAGAGTACAGTTCTTTCCCTTTCTTGGTTAAATTAATTTCTAGGTATTTCGTTCTTCTTGATACAATTGTAAATGGGATCGTTTTCTCCATTTCTGGTAACTCATTATTAACATATAGAAACACAGCAGAGTTGTGTATGTTAATTTTGTATCCTGTGACTTTACTGAACTCATTCACAGGCATAGCTTGCAGGTACTGTGGGTTGTTTCAGACTATTGCAATCAAGTGAATATTGCAATGACATGAGTCAAATAAATTTTCTGGTTTCCCCATGCATGTGAAAGTCATGTCTACACTATAGTCTGTTAATGTGCAATAACAGTATATTTTTTTAAAATAGTAATGATATACCGTAAGTTAAAAATACTTTATTTCTGGGGTATGTGGGTGGCTCAGTCAGTTAAGTGTCTCTTGATTTCAGGTCATGATCTCAGGGTCATGAGACTGAGCACTGAGCTGGGCTTTGCACTGGGTGCAGAGTCTGCCTTCAAATTCTCTCTTGCCCTCTCTGCACCAACGCTCCGGCCACCGACTCGCTCCCAAATAGAAATACTTTATTTCTAAAAAATGCTAACCGTTATCTGAGCTTTCAGTGAATCAAAATCATTCTTCTGACCTTACTCTGACATTGACAGCTGCTGCCCGGTCAGGGTGACGGCGCTGGAACTCGGGGCGGCTGGGGGGGATGACCACACTGCCACAGTGGCTCTTCCTTTCAGGAACGATTTCTCTGTAGCGTGCAGTGCGGTTTGGTACCATTAAATTCCTTTCAAAATTGGGATCGGTCCTGTCTGACACTGCCCCTGCTTCATCAACTAAGTTTATAAAACACTCTAAAAGCTTTGTTGTCAACGGTCCTCATAGCATTTCCACCAAGAGTAGATTCCGCCTCCAGAAACCACTTTCTTTCTCTTTGCACATCCATGAAAAGTAACTCTTCATTCATTCAAGTTTTGTCATGAGAATGCAGTAATTCAAATACAATAGTAAGCAACTCTGAGACATTGCAAGAATTACCAAAACGTGACAGAGAGACACAAACTGAGCAAATATCATTAGGAACGTGGCACCCAAAGACTTCCTTGACGCAGGACTGCCACAGTCCTTTAATTTGCAAAGAAATACAGTATCTGTGAAGTACGATAAAGCACACAATACAATGAGGGATGCTTATGTTAGTTATAGTAGTTTGTTGGTGGCGTCTTGATAGTTTTCTATAGATGGCATCAGGCCATCGCATGGAGAGACAGTTCCACTGCTGTGACCGGACCTCCGATACCATGCGGAGGCGCCGGACGCCCTTGTCTTGTTCTTGATCTCAACCAGAAGCTTCCACCTTTTCACCACTGCGTATGACGTCACCTGCCACACGTGACCTTTAATCTGGGGACGCACACTGCTTCTGTACCCACTCTGGGTAGAGTTTTTATCATAAATGGTATTGAATTTTGTCCAATAATTTTTCTGTATCTGTTGATATGATTATCCTTTCTTCTGCTAATGGAGCATAGCTGTGGACCCATTCTTGCATCCCCAGAATAAATTCCACGTGATTGTGGCGAGTGGTTCTTATAACGTATTGTTGAATTCAGTTTGCTCTACGTGCATCAGGGATCCTGGTTGGTAAGGTTTGTGTGTGATGTCCTGGGTTTGGTGTCAGGTTCATGCTGGCCTCACAGAAACAGCTGGAACACATTCATACCTCTTCAGCTTTTTGGAATAGTTTGAAAAGGACACGGACTTTTTAAAAAATGTTTGGCAGAATTCAAGGTGGGAAGATGGCAGTGGAGTAGGACGGCCCTAGGCCCACCTAACCCTATAAATACATCTAGTAATGAAGGTACCCTAAATACCCAGAAATCCATCTGAAGACTGGCAGAACAAATACCACAGTTAAAGTCAGAGAAGAGGCCACGTGAAGAGCTCGGAAGCACCGATGCGGGACTTGGGAGAGAGAGGGACAGTGGCTGCGGTGGGAGGAAAGAAGCCACGGTTGCACAGATGGACGAGACAGGCTAGCACAAGCAGAAGCACGGGAGGAGAACAAATTCCCACAGCAGTTTGCTTGGAAAGCGAGAGGAGCCAGATTCCAGGAGGCTTTGCAGCCAGTGGGGCTTAAAGCTCGTTGTTTTAAAAGTCAGTGGACTTAGCTGAGATAGCGCCCACGGCGTTCCGTGCTGCTCTCAGAGAGAAGGCAGGCAGACTACCCTCGGACAGTGTGGAGACAGGGCTCTGAAGAGTGCCCCAGCGTGCGGTGGGGAGGTTTGTGTGCTCATATTAGAGCACATCCCAAATAGGCATCCGTCACAGACCACTCTAGGGACCAAGGAACTCTCCGGCACCATTTCCCTCCTCTGCCCTTCACGTGCGCACAGGGCCACCTGAAGGAGCCAGCACAGCTCGACCCTCACTACCTAACTTGCCTACACTAAGCCCCACTCTTGACCATGCTCCAGAAAGAAGGCCCTTCCCAGTAAACACCTTTCTCAGTCCCAGTACAGTGGACTGCCCCCCACCAGAAGGCTGGCCTAAACACCTGCCCGCACTGCAGCCCCCCACCGGAAGGCTGGCCTAAACACTTGCCCACACCGCAGCCCCTGCCCCCGGAGGGCTGGCCTAAACACCTGCCCGCACCGCAGCCCCTGCCCCCGGAGGGCTGGCCTAAACACTT
>PITA01019529.1:0-22353 GCA_004023965.1 Spilogale gracilis | reverse complement strand
CTAAAAAATAAGTCAGCCTGGACACACAGCATAGCCCACACAACACACACAGGAGATACTCCCTGAGGTGCCAGACCCCGAGGAGCAGAGGACCCTGCCCTGCGGGACACTAAAGGAACCCTTCTTCATAAACCCACTACCCTCAAGAAGAGGAGACAGCAGACTTTCCTAACACAGAGAAATAGGCACCCAAATGTAGACAAAATAACAAGACAGAGGAATTTATCTATTATCTATTATCTATTATTCTATATCTATTATTCTTTCCCACATGAAAGAACAGGACAAGGGGCGCCTGGGTGGCTCAGTTGGTTGAGCGGCTGCCTTCGGCTCAGGTCATGATCCTAGAGACCCAGGATCGAGCCCCACATCGGGCTCCCTGCTCGGCCGGAAGCCTGCTTCTCCCTCTCTCACTCCCCCTGCTTGTGTCCCTCGAGGTCTCACTGTATTTCTGTCAAATAAATAAATAAAGTTTAAAAAAAAAAGAAAGAACAGGACAAGACCACAGATGGAGACCTATTTGAAACAGATATAAGTAGCATGTCTGAGGGAGTATTTAAAGCAGTGGTCATAAGGATATTCACTGGACTTGAGAAAAAAGTAGAAGACATGACTGAGACCCTTAACAGAGATAACAAATAAAATAGCAGAGAAAAGCATTTAATAAACAAAATGAGAAACATACTTGAACTGAACAGCAGGCTGGAAGAAGCAGAAGAATGAGTTAATGACCTAGAAGACAAAATAATGAAAAGTAATCAAGCTGAACAAAGGGGAGAAAAAAGAATCATGCAAAATGAGAACAGAATTAGGGAATTCAGTGACTCCACCAGATGTAATAAGATTTGTACTATATGAATCTCACAAGAAGAGAGAAAAGGGGGCACAAAACTCATTTGAAGAAATAATAGCTGAAAACTTCCCTAATCTGGCGAAGGACCAGACATCCACATCCAGAAGGCACAGAGAACTCCCATCAAAATCAACAAAAGCAGATCCATACCAAGACATACTGTAATTAAAATGGCAAAATATAGTGATAAAGTATTAAAAGCAGCAAGACAAAGAAGACAATTATAGATAAGGGATACTGCATAAGGTTGTTGGGATTTCTCAGCAAAAACTTTGCAGGCCAGAAGAAAGTGGCACGATGTATTCAAAGTGTTAAATGGGAAAAAAAATCTGCAACCAAGAATACTCTAGGGGGTGGCTGGGTGGCTCAGTTGTTAAGCATCTGCCTTCCGCTCAGGTCATGATCCCAGAGTCCTGGGACTGAGCCCCACGATGGGCTCCCTGTTCAGTGGGAAGCCTGCTTCTCCCTCTCCCATTCCCCCTGCTTATAGTCCCTCTCTAAGTGCCCCCCCCTGTCAAATAAATAAATAAAGCCTTTTTTAAAAAAAAGAAAAAAAGAATACTCTATCCAACAAGGCTATTATTCAGAACAAAAGGAGAGATACAGAGTTTCCTAAAAAAAGGTGAAGGATTTCATGACCACTGAACCAGTCCTGCAAGAAATAGTAAAAGGGAATCTTTAAGTAGAAAGGAACCCAAGAGTGAGAGTATAAAGGTAGGAAACACAAAAGCTGTAAATATGAGTATTTCTGTAAAAATGCAGTCATGGAACTCATAAAATAAAAAGACGTAAAATATGACACCACATACCTAAAATGTGGAGAGCAGAGGAGTAAAGAGTAGGACCAAACTTAAATGATCATTGACTTAATATAGACTGCTGTAGGCAGAAGATACTCTATGCAAACCTAATGGTAACCATATGTAAAAAAATGACTAATAAATATACTAAGTATAGAAAAAAATACAAATAAAGAAGCCAGCAAAAGCAAAAGACAACAAAGGACCAGAGAAAATCTTCAGATATGATAAAACAACAAAATGGCAATGACTGTATAGCAATGGTTACTTTGAATGTCAAAGGACTAAATGCTCCAATCAAAAGACAATGGGTGACAAAATGGATAAAAACAACAACAACAACAAAACCCCACGAGACTCGTCTATATACACTACCTACAAGACTCATTTCAGCCCTAAAGACACCTGCAGATGGAAGATGAGGGGTTGGAGAAATACTTATCCTGCTAACGGATGTCAGAAGAAAGCTGGAGCGGCAGTACTTCTCTTGAACAAAACAGACTTTAATGTAAAGACTGCAACAAGAAACAAAGAGGGACACTAATGATAAAGGGGACAATCCAACAAGAAGATACAATTGTAGATATTTATGCATCCAACACAGGAGCACCCAAAGACATAAAACAGTTAATAACAACGTAAAGGAACTCATTGATAATAATACAATAGTATGGGATTTTAACGTCCCACTTATATCAATGGACAGATCATCAAAACAGAAGAATCAACAAGGTAAACGCTGGATTTGAGTGACATATTGGACAAGATGGACATAACAGATGTATACAGAGGATTCCATCCGAAGACAATATATAAAAGATTTTATTTATTTATTTAAGAGAGAAACACAGCTAGAGAGGGAACACAAGCATGGGGAGTAAGAGAGGGAGAAGCAGGCTTCCCACACAGCAGGGAGCCTGATACCAGGCAAGATCCTGGGACTCTGGGATCATGACCTGAGCCAAAGGCAGACACTTAACGACTGAGCCACCCAGGTGCCCTCAGAGTACACATTTTTTCAAGTGCACGTGGAACATTCTCTAGAATACATCACATATTAGGCCACAAAACAAGCCTCAACAAATTCAAAAAGATCAAAGTCATACCATTCACCCTTTCCGACCGCAATACTATGAAACTAGAAGTCAACCACGAGAGAAGAGCCCACAAAGACCACGAAAAAATGGAGGTTAAATAACATGCTACTAAATAACAAATGGGTCAACCGGGAAATAAAAGAGGAAATCTTAAAGTGCATGAAAACAAATGAAAATGAAAACAACAGTCCAAAACCTTTGGGCTGTAGCAAAAGTAGTTCTAAGTGGGAAATATGTAGCAATACAAGCCTACCTCAAGAAGAAAATTCTCAAATAAACAACCTAACCATCCATCTAAAGGAGCTAGAATAAAAACAAACAAAACCTAAAACCAGCAAAATGGAGGAAATAATAATGATCAGAGCAGAAATAAATGATAAACTAAAAAATAGAACAGATCAATGAAACCAGGATCTGTTCTTTGAAAAAAATCAAAATTGATAAACCTCTAGCCAAACTTATCAAGAAAAAAAGGATTCAAATAAATAAAATCAAAATGAGAGAAGAGAAATAACAACCAACACCACAGAAATACAAACAAATGTAAAAAATATTATGGAAAGGGCGCCTGGGTGGCTCAGTTGGTTAAGCGACTGCCTTCTGCTCAGGTCATGATCCTGGAGACCCGGGATCAAGTCCCACATCCGGCTCCCTGCTCGGCGGGAGGCCTGCTTCTCCCTCTCTCACTCCCCCTGCTTGTGTTCCCTCCCTGGCTGTGTTTCTCTGTCAAATAAATAAAATCTTTAAAAATATATATATATTATGGAAAACTATATGTCAACAAATTAGACAACCTAGAAAAAATGGGTAAATTTCTAGAAAAACATCCTTTGAAAACAGACTAGGAAGAAATAGAAAATTTTAACAGACAGATTACCAGCAAAGGAATTCAATCAGTAATCAAAAAACTCCCAACAAACATAAGTCCCAACAACAGTCCAGGACCAGATAATTGCACAGGTGAATTTCACCAAACATTTAAAGAAGAGTTAATATCTATTCTTCTCAAACTATTCCAAAAACTAGAAGAGGAAGGGAAACTTCCAAATTCATTCCTCAAGACCAGCATTATCCTGATACCAGATCCAGAAAAAGATAACACTAAAAAAGAACTGCTGGCCAATATCCCTGATGAACACAGATCCAAAAATCCTCAATAGAATATTAGCAAACTGAATCCAATCATTCACCATGATCAAGTGGAATGCATTCCTGGGTGGCAAGGTGGTTTGATACTGGGAAATCAATCGACATGATCCATCACACCTCAATAAGAGAAAGAGTAGGAACCATTTCAGTAGATGCTGAAAACGCACGAGGCAAAGCACAACATCCATTCATGATAAAAAAAACCTCAACAAAGTAAGTTTGGAGGGAACATATGTCAATATAATAAAGGCCACATGTGAAAAATCTACAGCTGGGGTGCCTGGGTGGTTCAGTTAGTTAAGCATCCAACTCCTGATTTTAGCTTAGGTCACGATCTCAGAATTGTGAGATCGAGCCCTACGTCGGGGACTCCACACTCAGTGGGGAATCTGCTTGAGATTCTCTCTCTCTCCCTGCCCCCCACCAAAATAAATAAATCTTTAAAAAAAAAAATCTACAGCTAACATCATCCTCAACAGAGAAAAACTGAAAGCCTTGCCCCTAAGGTCAGGAATAAGGCAAGGATGGCTACTGTCACCACTTTTATTCATCACAGTAATGGAAGTCCTAACCACAGCAATCAGACAGAAAAAGAAATAAAACATATCCAGATCAGCAAGGAAGCAGTCAAACTTTCACTATCTCCAGATGATGAGCTACTCTAGAGAAAACCTGAAAGACTCCACCAAAAAACTGCTAGAACTGATACACAAATTTAGTAAAGTCAGAGGATACAGCATCAACATACAGAAATCTGTTGCATTTCTATATATTGATAATGAAGCAGCAGAAAGATAAATGAAGGGATCGATCCCATTTACAACTACAATAAAAATAATGATACCGAGGAATAAACCTAACCAAAGAGGTAAAAAACCTATACCCTACAAGCTATAAAACACCGATGAAGGACACTGAAGAGGACATAAAGAAATGTAAATGTATTCCATGCTCATGGATTGCAAGAACAAATATTTTTAAAATATCCACACCACCCAAAGAAATCTACACATTTGATGCAATCCTTACCAAAATACCAACAGCATTTTTCACAGAACCAAAACCAACAGTCCTAAGATTTGTATGGAACCACAGAAGACCCCAAATAGCCAGCACAGTCTTGAAAAAGAAAAATAAAGCTTGAAGCATCACAATTCCAGACTTTGAGTTATATCACAAAGCTGTAATGATCAAAACAGTATGGTATTGGCACCAAAACGCACACATCGCTCAACAGAACAGAACAGAAAACCCAGAAATAAACCCACAATTACATGGTCGATTAATCTGTGACAAAACAGGAAAGAATATCCAATGGGAAAATGACAGTATCTGCAACAACTTAAACTGTGAAAACTAGACAGCTGCATGAAAAGAAGCTATCTGGACCATTTTCTTACACCATACACAAAAATAAATTAAAAATGGATGAAAGGCCTGTGTGTAAGACCTGAAACCATAAAACTCCTAGAAGGGAGAACAGGCAGTGAGAGCTCCGACATCGGCCACAGCAATGCTTTTGTAGACAGGTCTCCTGAGACCAGGGAAACAAAAGCAAAAATAAACTATGGGAACTTCACCAAAATAAAAAGCTTCTGCACAGCAAAGGAAACAACAAAACCAAAAAAAGGCAACCTACGGAACGGGAGAAGGTATTTGCAAATGACATATCTGATAAAGGGTTAATACCCAAAATATATAACGAGCTTATAAAATCAACACCCAAAAAATAAATAGTCCAATTAAAAAGGGGCAGAAGACAAGAATATTTCTCCAAACACATACAGGTGGTCAAGAGACACAGGAAAAGATGCCTAACATCACTCCTCATCAGAGCAGTCCAAATCAAAACTACAATGAGCTATCACTCACACCTGTCAAAATGGCTAATATCAGCAACCAAAGAAACACGTGTTGGCAAGGATGTAAAGAAAGAGGAACACTCGTGCACACTACTGGTGCGAATGAGAACTGGTGCAGCTGCTCTGGAAAACGCCGTGGAAGTTCCTCAGAAAGTTAAAAAATAGAACTACCCCATGATTCAGCAAGTGCACTCCTGGGTATTTATCTGAAGAAATACAAAACCACTAGTTCAAAGCCATACATGTACCCCTGCATTTATAGCAGCAGTATTTACAAAAGTGATATTATGGAAGCAGCCCACATATCAAAACCTCCCAAAAAACAAGAGCCCAGGACCTGACGGATTCCCTGGGGAATTCTACCAAACTTTCCAAGAAGAAATAATATCTATTCTCCTGAAGCTGTTTCAAAAAATAGAAACAGAAGGAAAACTTCCAGACTCTTTCTATGAAGCCAGCATTACTTTAATCCACAAACAAGACAAAGACCCCATCAAAAAGGTGAATTTCAGACCCATATACATGATGACTATGGATGCCAAGATTCTTAACAAGATCCTAGCTAATGGGATCCAACAGTACATTAAAAACATTATCCACCACGACCAGGTGGGATTTATCCCTGGGATGCAAGGGTGGTTCAACATTTGCAAATCGATCAATGTGATAGAATAAATCAAGAAGAGAAGAGAGAAGAACCACATGGTCCTCTCAACTGATGCAGAAAAAGCATTTGACAAAAATACAGCATCTGTTCCTGATTCAAACTCTTCAAAGTACAGGAATAGAAGGAACATTCCTCAACCTCATAAAATCTATCCATGAAAAACCCACAGCAAATATCATTCTCAATAGGGAAAAACTGACAGCCTTCCCAATGAGATCAGGAACAAGACAAGGATGCCTGTTCCTCCACTATTTTTCAGCATATGGTTAGAAATCCTAGCAACAGCAATCACACAACAAAAAGAAATAAAAGGTATTCAAATTGGCAAAGAATAGGTCAAACTCTCTCTTTGCAGATGACATGATACTTTATATGGAAAACCCAAAGACTCTACCCCCAAACTACTAGAACGCATACAATTCAGTAATGGCAGGTTACAAAATCAGTGCACAGAAATCAGTTGCATTCTTACACACTAACAATGAAAATATAGAAAGGGAAATCAGAGAATCGATTCCATTTACTATGGCACCAAAACCCCTAAGATACCTAGGAATAAACCTAACCAAAGAAGTTAAGGATCTGTACTCGAGGAACTACAGAACACTCAGGAAAGAAACTGAAGAAGACACAAAAAGATGGAAGAGCATTCTGTGCTCATGGATCGGAAGAATAAATATTGTTAAAATGTCTATACTGCCCAGAGCAATCTACACTTTCAATGCCATCCCAATGAAAATCCCACCAACATTTTTCAAAGTGCTGGAACAAACAATCCTAAAATTTAAATGGAACCAGAAAAGACCCCAAATTGCTAAGGAAATGTTGAAAAATAAAAATAAAGCTGGGCCATCACATTACCTAATTTCAAGCTTTATTACAGAGCTGTGATCACCAAGAGAGCATGGTACTGGCACAAAAACAGACATATAGACCAATGGGACAGAGTAGAGAGTCCAGAGATGGACCCACAGCTCTATGGTCAAATAATCATCAACAAAGCACGAAAAAATATCCAGTAGAAGAAAGAAAGTCTCTTCAATAAACGGTGCTGGGAAAATTGGACAGCTACGTATAGAAGAGTGAAACTCGGCCATTCTCTTACAGCACACACACAAAGATAAACTCAAAATGGATGAAAGACCTCAACGTGAGGCAGCAATCTATCAAAATCACACAGGAGAGCATAGCCAGTAACCTCTCTGACATCGGCCACAGCAACTTCTTTCGAGACACGTCTCCAGAGGCAAAGGAAACAAAAGTGAAAGTGAACTTTTAGGACTTCATCAAAATAAAAAGCTGCTGCACAGCAAAGGAAACAGTCAACAAAACAAAGAGGCAACCCACAGAATGGGAGAGGATATTTGCAAATGACACTACAGACGAAGGGCTGATAGCCAAGATCTATAAAGAACTCCTCAAACTCAACAACGAAAATAAAGATCATCACATCAAAAAATGGGCAGGAGACATGAACAGACACTTCTCCATAGACGATGTGCAAATGGCTAACAGACACATGAAATAATGTTTGTCATCACTAGCTATCAGGGAAACTCAAATCAAAACCACATTGAGATACCACCTTACACCAGTCAGAATGGCCAAAATTAACAGGACAGGAAGCAACAAGTGTTGAAGAGGCTGCAGAGAAAGGGGAACCCTCTTACACTGTTGGTGGGAGTACAAGTTGGTGCAGCTACTGGGTATTTACACTCAGATACAGATCTAGTGAAAACAAGGGCCATATGTACCCCACTGTTCATTATAGCAATGGCCACAATCGCCAAACTGTGGAAAGAGCCAAGGTGCCCTTCAACAGATGAATAGATAAAGAAGATGTCCACATATACAATGGAATATTACGCCTCCATCAGAAAGTATGAATACCCAACTTTTGTAGCAACATGGACAGGACTGAAGATTATGCTGAGTGAAATGAGCCAAGCAGAGAAAGTCAAGTATCATATGGTTTCACTTACATGTAGAGCATAAGGAGTAATATGGAGGTCAGTAGGAGAAGGAAAGGAAATAGGAAATGGGGTAAATTAGGGAGGGAGACGAAACATGAGAGACTTTGGACTCAGAAACAAACTGAGGGTCTTGGAGGGGAGGGGATTAGGGGGATAGGTGAGCCTGGTGGTGGGTACTGAGGGCACGTATTGCATGGAGCACTGGGTGTGGGGCATAAATAATGAATCTTGGAATACTGAAAAAATAAGATAGTGTAATTAAAAAAATAAAAAACAAAAACAAAATAAATGATGTGTTAAGATCATTTACATTTAATTCAATTAC
The DNA here is from genome assembly GCA_004023965.1 of Spilogale gracilis. NCBI lineage: Eukaryota > Metazoa > Chordata > Mammalia > Carnivora > Mephitidae > Spilogale > Spilogale gracilis. The sequence goes on along the minus strand of PITA01019529.1, from coordinate 13,627 downwards.
TGTTACATTTAGATGTAGGCCTGTGATTTGTTTGTTCCCTGTTCCGCTCTTTTAAAAAATCCTGTTTCTTTCTTTCCTTTTTTTTGGATTTCTTTCTTTCATTTTTTTGTATTACATCTTTATCCATTATAATTTTGACTACATTGTTTTCTACAATTCTTTTAGTGACTGCCATAGGAATTACAAAATGCATACTTACCTTTCCACAGTCTACTTAGAATCAGTATTTTACAACTTTAGTCAGAACGTAGAAACACCTTCAACTTCGAAGTCACTTCACCCCCCCACCATAGTTTCTTTATTCCATTTACATATAAGTTCCATCAGACAATGTGATAATTTTTACCAGTACCAAACCCGTTTTGAAGAACTCAAGAATCCAGTGACTTTCACCCAGATATTTGTCATTTCTGTTCCTCTTCCTTTAGCCCTTGCATTCGAAGTGTCTCTTCCGCCATCATTTCTCTTCTGTCTGAAGATCTTTAATAATTCTTTTGGACCACAAATTCTGTCCTTGTTACCTAAGAATTTTTTTTTCAGATTCACTCCTGAGGAATATTTTCTCTGAAAACAGATTTCTAGGATGACGAGTTTTTTCCTTCAATGCTTCAGAAATACCATGCCACCTGCTTCTGGACTCCATGGTTTCTTGTGAGAAATCAGTCATTTAACCACTGTTCCCCTCCAGGCCCCGCATCATTTTCCTCTGGCTGTTTTCACCATGTTTTCTCTTTATTTCTCAGCAGTTTACCATGTGTCCAGGTATGGATTTTAGGGGAGTTTATACTTTTTGGAATTCATTCAGCTCCTTCAATCTATAGGTTTGTCTTTCACCCAACTTGGAAAGTTTTCCACACTATTTCCTCAGCTATGTTTTCAGCATTGCACTCTCTCTCTTCTGCTTCTGGGACTGACAACACAAATTATTGATCTCCACTGCTGTTCTGCGGCCCGTGAAGTTCTGTTCCTTTTTTCCTAAGTTCTGATTAGTTCAGGTATCTTAGTTTTCAGTTTTCAAGTTTCCACGTGTCTCCCCTTTGTATCCTACTTCTTCATGGATACTTTCCACTTTAACATTTGTTTCAAGAACGTTTGTGACTGCCTGCTGAGACATAGTTACGAGTGTTTCTAATTTAAAGCCTTTGTGAGATCATCCCAACGCCTGTTTTATCTTGCCATTGCCAGGTGTTGGGTGTCTTTTTCCATTGCAAGGTGGCATTTTTATGGTTTTTCGCTTGATAAGTATTTGGATTGCACTGGTTAGATCAGATTGGATTGGGTTTTGAATACTATGACACATTCAAGTCTGTTTACATCCTATGGTGATAAGCTGATATTCTTCCTTTAGCAAGCAACTGACCTACTTAGGTTCAAACTGTGAGTTACAACTCTTCTGTGACCTGTGCCTGTAGTGCCAGTTGAGCTCTCAGTGCCTTTGCAGTTCTACTCTGACCTGAAGTGTGTGTGTAGCATTCAGGGGCCAGCCTACCCATCAACTCAGTTCTCATCTTATTACAAGCTCATTAGAGTCCAATCCATACATGCACAGGTCAGGGTGAGCCCAGGAGTTCATCCACAACTTTATGGGGTTGCTTTCCCAACCTCCTCCTTTTTGTATGATCTCCCTGATCCACGGAACTCCCCTTTCCAACCCCCTAGGGAGAAGCCATCCATTTCCGTAACTGTGAGGAGCAGAGCCAAGTGGCCAAACAGAAAGTGGAAAAAAGCAGTGGGTTTTGGTTCTGGACCCTTTGAGCCCTGGCTCCAGCCGCCAGGCTCCTGTTACCACTGTTAGCCCTCAGAACTGTCTATGGGCTACGGCACAAGAGAAGGGGGGAAGAAAATAGCGAGGGACCCGCACCATGCTCTGAGTTTTAGGAGTTCCTTCTTTTTCCTGCTCTGCAAGACCAAAGTAGTGGGCATCTCCTACAACTTCCCTGTCTGCACCCAGCACTCACTCTCAGGCTTCACGCTGCCCTGACCTCAGGCTAGGAGGCACCAGAGGGAAATGGCAAGCTCACCCCCAGCCCAGGAGTCCCTGAAATTCTGGCACACTTCCCCACCCTCCTGTTGCTACTTACTTCCCAGGTCTCAAAGAGCTGTGTCCCGCCCTGGCCCCGGCGGACGCCAGGCTCAGCAAGTGGAGGGCTGCTGCTGTGTGCACGCTCCATCTCACCCAGAACCAGGATTCTCTGCCTAGTTATTTTATCATGACTCAGTGTGTTCATAAAGCTGCACAACTGTGAGGTCGGAACGGTGCTGCCTTCCTGCAGGAAGGACCTGAGCACACAGCAGGCGCCCCGAGATCACTGCAGTGCGGGCAGTGCGCGGAGGCAGCGCCTCTCTCTGCCCGGCCCGCCACTTTTTTGGCAGGACTCAGCCCCTTTCCTCTGGGCTGGTGAGCTGTCGTCAGCACTCCGCCTCCCCGTCGCCCGGCAGGAACGGGAACTGCCCCCAGGGGAACAGATCCAGCTCACAGCCCGGTCTCCGTCCTACCCTGGACCCTGGCCTGACTCGCACTGTCCTCAGGTGCTCAAATACCTTCAAGCCGACGACCTTTATAGTTCATCCCACTTCCCCGGCGGCCCACAGCAAGTGGCTCTCCCAGATGAGCAGATCTGCCATCTCCCTCCCCCACCTTTTTTTTTTAAATTTATTTAAATAAATTAGCTCCAGAGAGTTTGCTGAGATCGGGGCACAGCCGAGGGAATGAGGGCTTACCTTGGGCACGTCCCGTGAATCGCTGCAGCACACGGAAAATCAGCTTTCTGTCCTCCCCCCGGTTAACCATGTGTGTAACATTAGAGTCAAGAAGCAGCAGCTGAGCGTATTCTTACTCTAAATGGAGCCACTGCAGACGACACTGCTGTCCCCTGACCCTTCACCCAGGTCGGGCCTTCATCTGGGGTCACCAGGTCTGGTACTGGCTCCACTGGGATTTAGTTATTAGGGTGAACTTTCCCCCACAGGAACAAACCTCCAAAAGCACGATGGCAGTAATGGGGAACACGTGACACAAAATGGAAAATGACTCACAAATACTCTTCACACACGTGCCACAGAGTTAGGGCAGGTCACATAATTGGCGACTTTTTCCTGCCAGCTTACGGGGAATTAAACCCAGAATCTGTTCAAGTGACGATCCTCAGTGTCCCAAGGGACCAAAGAATCAGGATTTAAGCGACAGCCCCCAGGGCAAGCTTGCTGGCATCTGTCCGCTCGAGGGCACGTCAGGATCAGGCAGATTTCCTCGGGGACCTTCTACAGAGTGTTGGCACTGAAGGGCCTTTCCCGCCCCACCCCCCAGAGCAAGTGGAGCCTGCAGGCCGCTGCAGGTGGCTCACACAGAGGGAAGGACTGAGGTGGGCGCCACACCCACACCGCGAACGCAGAGCACGGGCTCAGCTCTCCCTGCATGCACCTGAGCAGCCCAGATCTGTCACCTGCACCGGGAAGGTATGGACGGGCTCAAGCCCGAGTGCCACTTTAATGGCGCTCATTGGGGCAAAACCAGGCTAGGGATGCAGCCGTGATGCGGTCCACAGGCTGCTCGGGGCTGCAGGGGACGCGCCGGGGGGCCAGCATACAGGGTTACCGGGCGCCCCTACCTTGGCTGGCTTCTGGCTGCACAGAGCCCGGAGGATGTGGGGGTGAAGATTCCGGGGCCTCCACCGCTGGGTGCTCAGCCACCGGGCAGATGATAAACCACCTCTTCCCTGTGTGCAGGACTGCGGAGCGGGACCAAAACAGCAGGAGAGGCCCAGTGAATTCCTCCCGCGGCCAATGGGACCCCACCACCGGCACCAGACCTGCCTGGGGACCTCACGCCATCTGGGGGGAGCACGTGCAGCCCACTCAGGAGGCTCCTGGCCGCCTGGGGCTCACACAACACCCACAGACATGGGCTCGGCTCCTGGGGCACCTGCAGCGCCTTCGGCGAAGAGGCAATGCCAGCCGGGCACCAGGAGGTGCTCGGGCCTCTCCAACGCCAGACCCAGCTCCTCACTTCAGCCCTCCCACCCCTGGGGAGATGCTCACCCCATTCTCAGCACCCCCCCAACACCACGTGATGACCGGACCCCTTTATGATAAGCTCAATGGGGTCTGATCAGACGGCCGCTGAAAGACAGAAGAATGGGAACGGAAGTGCCTCCTCCCCAGGTGGAGGCAAGCGGGGCCCCGAAGGCAGACGTACCGTTCTGCTGATACACAGGGGCGTTTGCCGGCACCTGGCGGCTCTGCTGGGGGGGAAGGGTCGGCAGTCAGCAGGCCACGTGAACCACGGGCTTCCCACCGAGCACAGTGTGGCCTCCAAACACCCGAGGGGCCTCCGCAGCTCCGTTTCCCGCTGAGCTGAATCAGGCGCCCACCCTCCCGGCACCCTCGCCCAACATCGCGCGACCCCCAGGCGCCTCCAGCAGGCCTTGGGCCTCACCTCCCCGCTGCCCAGGCCGCAGGTGCTGAGGTGTGGCGGGCTTGTCCCCAGGTCGGAGCCACGGTCCATGTCTGTGTCCTCGCTGAGCATGTCCTCGGCCTTGTCCATGACGTCCTTCATCTGCTCGATGAATGTCTCCCGCTCGGCCTGCAGGATGAAATCGTGCTCCACCTGCGACAGCACAGGCAGCCCTGCTGGGGGGACGCGCCGCGGACGGGGGGACGCGCCAGGCCTTCCCTGACGGCTGTTTCACTTCTGTTCCACCCTCAGCCCGAGAAGGAAGCCCCAGCCGGGGGACCAGCCACACAAGAGAGTCAGCCGTCCAGGCGACGGGGCGGGCAGCCCCCCGCAGAGGCCGCATGCCCCACGGACGGGAGGACACAGCCTTGTGGACCCAGGGAAGACGCCCGGCCTCACCATGTACGTGGCGATCTCATCGGGCGCATCCCCGTCCAGGTCGAACTTGAATGTCACCATCTTGTGGTTGTGTGTCTCCAGCTGGCACTCCACCATCTTGTCGCCCGTGTTGCACACCTACGGCATACTCGGGGTGAGACCAGGAGCAGGCCGCATCCAAGGAGCCCTGCACCCACGGCCCGTGCTGCCTGGCTACTCACGTTCAGGATGGTCAGCCGGGGGCGGCTGGCTCTCTCCTGGCGGGAGCGTGCGCGTGTGGACCGGCGGTGATGTTTCCGGGCGGCCTTGCCCTCCAGTCTCCCCCCACCGAACGCACCGTCGCAGCTGTCACTCATCTCTCTGCCGGAGAGGACGTCAGAACCTCCGTAGCTGTGGAAAGCAAGAGCAACCTGCAGGCCAGCCCCACGCGGAAAGCTGGGCTTTTCAGGGAGTGGCCAGAAAACCTGGAGGGCCCGAAGCCAGCCTTGATCCCAGTCCCCTCTACTGTTCTGTCTCAGGTGGCACTGGGGCCGTGGGGGCCGTGTGGCCTGTGTGACCTGGGACTCAGGCCCCACTGACTCACAGCCAGAGGATTAGGAAAATCCTCCCCCATGCCTCAGTTTCCCCATCTATGTAACAGCAGCGGGAACTCAGCCACCCCCTGGGACTACCGAAGGGTTGACGGGGATCTGCATTGAATCTGTTGCCGGCGCACTGGGATACGCGGCCACCTCCCGCGTCCCATCCCTCCCCGACTGTGACATGTTCCGTGACCAGGAGGACGGGGCCAGCAGCCATGGTGCCAGGGGTCTGGGGGGTGGGCCATACTCTGCCCTGCCCTCCCAGCCTCCCCGGGCCCCCAGGCCTGCTGACTCCTTGCCCACGGCCTCTCCCTTCTAGAACATGCTGGGCACCATGGACAGGCGCCAGGACTCGGGACACAGGGGAGCATGTGAGAGCCAGACCCCAAAGGACCAAGCCGGGCTTGGGATCGGGTCTAGAGGCCCAGCCTCGTGAGGGGAAGGCGCGGCAGGGGTCTCGGGAGGCCGCAGTGGGCAGGCTGAGTGGAGCGTGAGCCCACGCCGCCCCCACCGTCCCCAGGGGCCGCCCCGCTGTTACCTCTCGCAGCTCTGCGGGGGGCCGGGCTGCTTGTCCTGGGAGGCCTGCTCCTGCAACACAGCCGCGGATGGGAAGACAGGTCACGGTGGCACAGCGGCGCGCAGCCTGTCTGCCCTCCTCCCCGGCCTGGGGGCCCCGTGGCCAGCCTGCTGACCCACTCTGATCTTCCCCGCAGGGAGCACCCGGGGCCAGGAAGGCTTGCCATGGGCCTTCCACCAGCCCCGAGGGAAGGCCCGGCACAACCGGTGGCCTCGAGCCAGGTGCGCACACAGAACGGGTAACGTGCAGGGACAGCCAGGACAGTGAAAACGGCTGTCCCAGGTCACACACGTCCACCTTCCTGAGCTGACCGCGGCTTCCAGAGCTGCGACATCACGGCACAGGGGCCACCAGGGCCGGGGTCGGGGGTCGGGGGCTGAGCCCGGAGGGCAGCGGCACACACCTCTGGGGCCGGCTCCACCGTCAGCTGCACGGCCGGGCAGGGGCTTGCACTCCCGGGCCTGGGGGCTGGCGGCGGCTGGGTCGCAGGTGGCAGGAGCGGGACGGTCTGGACGGGCAGGCTCTGAGACACCGCCACCACCACCGCAGGGGCCAGGGCGCTGGGGAGCTGCGGCTGCTCGGGGACAGCGGGCGGCAACACTTCCGGCAGAGGTGGGGAGAGGACGGTGGCCGGCACAGGTGCCATGGGGACCTGGGCGGTGACCTCGGCAGCGTATGGCGGCGGGTGGCCAAGCAGGATCTGAGGGCACAGGGAGGCAGTCGGAGGGCCCTCGGCCAAGGCGGGCAGCACCCCCGCTCTCCCGCGTCAGTGCACCCACGGCCTCAGGGCGCACAGGGTGCACACTCAGCAGGAACTCGCGGGTCCCCGTCTGCGCACAAGCAAACCTAAAAGCGCGCTTTGCTGACAAAGCCGGAGCTCTGGGGCTGGCGCGTCCTCAGCACCAAGCGTGGCCCCCACTGGCACCACAGGGGCCTGACCCACGCGCTGCGTCCTTTCCGAGCCCCGGCAGCCACACAGGAGCGGGACCAGGGACCCCAGCCTTCCGTGGGCTGGCTCCTCCCGGTCCCGTCCGTGAAGGCTCCTGGTAGGATGCTTGAGCCGGCGAGGGCAGGCCCCCGCGGACGAGGGGGAGCCGCCACCCTGGCCCGCCTTTGGGATGAGGTCAGGAACGGGAAGGCCCACTGCCGGGCATGACTCAGTGCCACGGCGCGCGGGGTCAGACATGAAAGCCGCAGCCCAGGGCCCATTCGCCCCCGGAAGGACCCCGGCTTCCGTGTTCAGGGGTGTCAGCTCTGAGGCCTGTGAGGCAGCCAGCCCATCAGTAAGCCACAGACGGTGCGGAGACCACCAGGCCTGACCGACAGCCTCCGAGCACACGGTGCCTTTCCAGCCGCCGGCCGAGCAAGCGACCCGGCACACCCCAGGCCTCTGCTTGGCCCTCGGCGTTCCCCACACAGCCCCGGCCCGCGAGTGGGCATCGGTCCGCGTGACGGACCCGGCACCTCGTGCGGCCGGGCGCCAGAGCGCGGCTCTCCCCACCCCCGCCTGTCGACCCAGGTCACCCCTCCCTGCGCCAAGGACCGATTCTTCCGGAACCGGATGCTGAGAGCCAAGGCCGGGGGAGCCCGTGTCCTCAGCACACGGAATCTTACTCCAGACCGGATCCAGGCGGGCTCAGCGCAGATTGACGCCCGGAACCGCTGCGCCCTCGGGGGACAGAGCCCCCCACAGAGAGCAGTGTAGGCTCAGAAGGCCAAGGGCTCGCTGCGGGCACACAGTGGCTAAGGCTTAGAGCCAAGTGAGAGGCCCCAGGAAACAGGCTGCAAGGTGGGGGGGCCAACTGAGAGACTCCCACGCCAGCTCCTCTCCTCACACGAGGTGTGTGGAGCCCCAGGGAGGCCTGCCCATCCGGCAGCCCCTGTGCCCCTCGTCCCATCACTGTGAGCATGGCAAGCGGCCCGGGTCCCCCCCCGACTCCGGACGTCGTTCTGGTCTGCCTCTCTGCCTGGCTGCCGAGTCGGGGCTGAGCCCGTGTGGAGGGCACACCGCCACACACACACACACATGCACGCACACGCACACACACCGCCACACACACACACATGCACGCACACGCACACGCACCGCCACGCCGGCGCTGCCGGGCCCCGACCACACGCACACACAGACGCACGCACACACACACCGCCACGCCGGCGCTGCCAGGCCCCGACCACACGCACACACACACTGCCACACACCCACACACACACCGCCACACATGCACACACGCACGCACACACACACCGCCACGCCAGCGCTGCCGGGCCCCAACCACATGCACACACAGACGCACGCACACACATACACATGCAGGCGCACACGCACACCACCACACCGGCGCTGCCGGGTCCTGACCACATGCACACAGACACGCGCACACACATACACTCACGCACACACAGACACATGCACACACAGACACGCGCACGCACATACACACGTACCGCCACGCCAGCGCTGCCAGGCCCCGACCACATACACACGCACGTGGCTGCAACTGACCCTGGCAAGGGCCCGATGGTGGAAACCTTAATCACGCCTGTTCCCTCAGCTCTGGAGGCCGACACCCTGTGCGCTCAAGTGGGCCGCAGCTGCCCACTCTCCCCGCTCTCTCCGCTCTCCCCGCCCCCCGGATCTCATGCCTCAGAGTTAGATGCTAAAGACGTCTGCCTCCCAGCCCCTGGAGGGGGGCCCCAGATGGCAGCTGCATTACCTGGCTTCCTGCCCCGCCGGCCGGAGCAGCCTGCTCAGGAGGGCGCGCCACGCAGGGCTGCTGGGGCTGCGGCAGGGTGGGGGGCACCGGCTGTGGAGGGGCGGCCTGCACGGTCTGCGCCACGTGGAGGGGAGAAGGCGGGATGTCGCTGGGCACCACCTGCGGGAAGGCCGCTGGGTACACGGGCTGGGCCGGGAGCTGGGCCACGGCGGCAGGGTGAATGGACAGGGCAGCCACGCCCTGCGGGGCCACAGCCAGCAGAGGGATGGCAGTGGCAGCCACGTTTGGCACGAGGGTTCGGCACGGCACGGCCACCGGCGCCCCGGCAGTGTGGGGCAGCTTGACGGCCTGCAGAGGCATGGCGGGCGACGCGGGCAGGGGGGCAGCGGCTGCGCCAAGCGGGAGGCTGGGCAAGATGACGGCGGGAGAAAAATACTGCGAGGGGGCGGGCACGGTGGGCCCGCTGGCGGCCGGCAGGTCGGGGAGAGCTGCAGGGAGGCTGTCGATGGAGGCCATGGGTGCAATGGGGGGCCCCACAGGAAGCGGAGGCACCTGAAAGAGGGGGGCACGGCATCATGAGGGCTCCAACCCCCCCACGGCATGAAGGAACCCAACACAAACCCAACTCAAATGGGACCTTGGAGAGCCCCAACACCACCCTGGTGCCACGGAAGGGCCCTGACGGCGCGGTCCACCCTGTGCTGATGGGCGGCTGCCAGGGCATCTGGGGGCTCACGTCCGAGGGGTCCCAGCAGTGACCAGCAGCCCTGCGGCTCTAGCACGTTTCCATTCGCAGAGCTGGAACCGTCAGTGCCACCAGACTGGCCCAAAGATCTGAACACCCTCTCAGAGCCCAAGTTCCATGGCGGGCTGTGTCACGGAAAGCATGTCCTCGGGCCCCCACGTGCTGAGGCAGCGCCTGCGTGCCGCAGGGCCTGGAGAGCAGGCCTCTCCCCCCGGTGGCATTCTGGAACCTTCCGTGTCTGTCTTCCATCCTGGAGACGCCCAGCGTCTGACCTGGAGGGAGCACCTCCGACATTTCAGATTCTCCAGCAGTTCTCTCTTTAAGCCTTTCGGGTGGCCGCGACCCAAACGTGACCGCGAGACACACGCCTTTGCTCGATGATAAAACAGCCGCAGCGCGCGAGCTGACGTCTGTGTGCTGGAGAGCAAACGGGGACTCAGCGAGGCAGTGAAAACAAGGCGACGTGGCTGTGCTGGGGACGAGGCCCGGCGACAAGAAGGAAACTTCTGAATGATGTCCACACACTGCAGGGACGCTCACGTGTCCTTCACCGCGTCCCACTGCCACCATGTGATGGACTCACAAGACGAGAGCCGTGGATGGCATTAGCCCAGGTAACGGCACGGGGGCCCGAGCGCCATCCAGCGTCACTGGTCACCCGAGGCCGTAGACTCCCCAGGACGACAGTCAGTGCAGCCAGTGGGGGCCCATGACAGAGGCCAGAGCGCCGTGCTCCACCCTGGCTCCTCCAGCCTTGACCCTAGAGCAAACCCCTCCCAGAGCTGGACGTGCCCGGGAGGGGGCAAGGGCAGGTGGGCACAGCCAGAGCCGCCAGAGATCGTCCCTGACCCCGGCTCTCACAGCCCCCCGCCGCCAGGGAGCGGCCCAGACCCGGGGGCCTGGGCTCTCTCACAGCCCCCCGCCGCCACCAATCGTCCCTGACCCCGGGGCCCGGGCTCTCTCACAGCCCCCCGCCCTGACCCAGGGGCCCAGGCGCACTGAAAGCCCAGAGCCTGGAGAGCAAGCAGCCGGACGGGGGACACAGGCCAGGGCGGGCCGGAGTTACCTGGGCAGACACTTGAGACAGTGGCTGCAGAGGCGCTGGTGGCATCTGGAGGGGCTTCAGCTGAGCAGGGGTCACCACCTGCGACGTCGGAGCTAGGTAGGAGGGCAGGTGGGGGGGCAGCGGCGGGAGAGGGCCCACAGACGGTGGGGCCAGGACAGGCGGCTGGGGCGCCGGCGGGGCCAGCGGCGGCGGCTGCGGAGAGAGGGGGCTTCTCTCAGACCAGCATCCTGCCGAGACAGCCCCCCACCACCACCAGCACGTGCTTACACGTGACAGAGAGAACCGACTCTCACTCACAGACACACCCACACCCAGCCTGGAGCCCAAGACATGCAGATCTGGGGATCTGTGTAAGCAGGGCCCCTCCAAGTGCTATGATCCAGGAACCCCACTCCCATCTGCACCCCAGGCCCTGGGGAACCTCAGGCCAGCAGACCTCACCACCCCCCCAGGCCAGGCAGGGAAGACTGAGGCATCCATGGTGGGGCCAGCAGGAATGACCCACGCTCACCTGGTGGCCCGGAGGTGCGGTCTGGCCTGAGCCCATCGGCACAGGGGCAAAGCTTATAGCTGGCTCCGGGAAATGCTGCTGTGGGAGCGGAGGGTGGGCTGGGGGCGGGAGGGAGGCCCCCGGCAGGCCAGGCTGCAGAGAGCACGGAGCACGTTCACCAGCGGCCCGGAGGCCCCCCACCGGCTTGCGCTACACACGTGCAGGGACCCGTCCCTCATTCCCCGTGCCTGTCACCCTAACGGGGACCTAGGCACAAAGCCTGGCATAGGTGAGATGTGGTGGCCTGTAAGCTCAGAATGGCCACTACTCCCAACCAGGGAATGTTCCGGAACTTCCACTCTGTGGGATATTGTGCAATCGCGAGAAAAGAATGGCCTTCTGGCTTTGCAGAACCAGGGAGAGACGCTGGTTACAACGATCGTGGGAGAGAGATACAGACGGACTTGCTTTCCATCTGGAGGCCCGGATAAAACACACGCATGCAGATACGTCACAAATCGGATTTGCAAGGGTCTGAACCAAAGGGGAAGGAGGTGGGATCCCCGGTGTCGCGGCCCCGGGAGAAACGGGCTGCAGACAGGGGTCCAGCGCCAGCAGCAAAGAGGCCACAATCTGAGCGCCGGAAGTCGGATGCTATTAGGGAGCGGCTGCTGAGGCGCTCACTTCTAGGTTAATGATGTGCTCGGGCTCTGTTCTCGAGAATCCTGATCCTGCAGGGATACAGACTGAAATATTTACGGGCGAGACCTCTTTCTGGGGTTGACTTGGAAACACCGGGGCCGCGGAGAAAGCAGGTTTGGACACGGGGAGGGCATCTGGGGCAAAGGGAGAGTCCTCGGGTTTTCTGGGGGCTGGGACCGCCCCCTCCCTTCACCCTTCACAGCCACGTCTCCCTGAGCTCACAGCGCAGAAGCAGCCCCGGCCCCGGCCCAGCGGGAGGCAGCAGCTCGGGGGGGCGGGCATCACCAGGGCAACCCTCCTGAGAGGTCCTGACACACTGGGTCCCTGCCGCCAGGGACTATCTGTAAACAGGCAGGGGCATGGGACACGGCGCTCTGGCCTCGCCCGTGTGGGATGCGCCCAGCCCGGCGCCGCGAGGGCCGGGGCACAGGGTACACGGTGGCCAGGGAAGCCCTGCACCGAGGAGGGACGAAGGCCAGCGGGACGTTCCTGCTCTGTCCTGGGACTGGCCACCAAGGCCCACCAGCCCCACTCGGGGCAGCAATCTGCCTTTTCCTAAACAAGTTCCTCCCTCCGTTTATGATCGTGTCCCACGTCATCTTATGAAACCAGCAAAGCCACCCACGGCAGCTAGGCAGGACTGTCCACGCCTGTCAGAGGCAGAGGTGCCGGTCACTCTTCCAGGCAGACTGCCCGCCCCAGGGGACAGGGACGGAGCTCAGACAGCGCCAGGAGGGGAAAGGGGCCTGGGAGCCTCACTGTGCGCTCTGCAGCGGGCCGCCCGGAACTGGCGGGGGGGACACATCTGCTTCCTCCGGGACGAACACCAGTGCTGAAGCATGAGACCTGCATGCGAATCCCAGGCCTAGCTCCCCAGGTCACCCGGCAGGCCAGGCTCCTCGCCACAAGCCACCCCACGGCTTTCTCAAACCTCATTCCAGTGTTCCCCTGATCCTGCTGCGCTCCTGCCGCTAACATTCAGTGGCCGGGTGCTATCGGGTGGAGAGTGGCCAGGAGCACGGCGCACTCAGCAGGGTGGCTCGGGCCCGGCCGCCAGCTCTGTCACAGCTCTGAGGCCCTGGCTGTCCCTGGGCTCTGCGCTCCTATTCTCTCACCTGCTGCAGTGACCCACAAGGACGGCCCTCTCGGGGGCTGACCACAGGTCGCTGCAGCCCAGACGGCCCATGGGACGCGGGGCCCCGGGGGCAGGCAGACTCACCACGGCAGGCTGCTGGTAGGTCCCCAGCGAGGGCAGGCTGTAGGGCAGGACGGGGCCGTCACCCACGCTGACACTGACGGGGGGGCTGCACACACACGGGGCGGGGGGCGGCGCCGCGTCGGCCAGCGAGCCCAGCACCACACTCTGCTGGCTGCTCTGCGAGTCTGAGTACACCGTGGAGCCCTGGCCGCTGTCGAAGGTGCTGTCCGCTGGGGAGGACAAGGGAACGGCTCAGAGGGTACACCCCCGTGCAGGCCACACAAGCCTCAGGGAACACGAATGGGCTCAGACGTGATGCTCAGCGGGTCCCCGCGCTCTTCTACAGCCTAAGACTTGATCAAGTCTCCCGGCCCCCCAGTCGTAAGTACACGTCTTTCCGGACCGTCGACCCCCGGACGGCAGGGAGCAGGGGGCTGCAACCCACCCAGAGATGCCCTGGCACCCCCCAACACCGCCTGGCATCTGGGGGCCAGCCACTGGGCGCCATCAGCCCCAGGTGGGCCCCCACCCAGTCCTCTGCAGGGACACAGCTGCACCCACGCAGCCGTAGACAGAGACCTCGCACGGCCCGACCAGGCCTTGAGAGGGAGAGCTCAGCGAGCTCTTAGGAGGCTCAAGTCAGGAGGAGCTAGGGTCCCCTGTATTTCATGGGGGGGACTGTGACCACCTTCACCACCACCTTCAAGAAGCCCAAGGCAG
>PITA01019528.1:0-27413 GCA_004023965.1 Spilogale gracilis | reverse complement strand
GGGCTGGGGGATGAGGGGTCCCCAGAGCCACAGAGAAGATCGAGGGTGGACCAGGAGGCAATGTGAGTCCGCATCCTTGTCTTACACAGCCATGAGTGACAGGACTTAAGCAAACCTCTCCTTCCAGCCTCATCCAACCTGTCTGTCCTCAGAGGCCGGCTACTGTGTGCCCAGGGTGAGGGGACACTCACAGGGGACCTCCTGGGCCCACCTTCCATTAGGAGGGCCACGATGGTGAGAAACCTAAGGCAACGATTGTGCGGAGGACAGATGTCACTCGCCCTTAATCCTTTGGTTGTGTTCTTGTTGTACCTCTGGGAAGCCAGAGACCTCAACCGCCACCGTGCTTCCCAGTGGAGGAAGGCAGGCCAGCAGGGAGATTTACGCCCTCCTGGGGGGCTGGGGGGGCAGCAGGGAGAACGCAAGTGGCTGCCAGAAACAGCCAAAAGCTGTTGTCTCTGGCTGCAGGCACAGGCCTCAGAGGGATTTCACTAACACCCGCTCGGCCGCGAGGCCTCACGGCCGTGGGGCCACAGCCCTCTCTCTGGCCTTCACAAGCACGTAGGACAGCAGATTTTGCAGATACTTTATGGGGAAAGGGAATTTTCTTGGCTAGGTCTAAATAAATAAAGCAGCAGGCATAGAGAGTAAAGCCAAAACTTTCAAAAGACAAGGAGCCAAAATATTTATTTTTTAAAAAGCAGATTTTAAATCTTTCTGCTATTAATACTCTGATTTTTCTTTTGGCTTAGGAAATAGTCAAGTGATTAAAATGACTTGAACGAAGTGAAAGCCATGAGCTGAGGAGGAAGAAGGAAAACAGAAGCCAAAAATGGACAAAGAAGGAGGTTTCGGGATGACTGTTTGGTCTACAGTCGAGTTTCGTTCTGTTTCACCCCTTTCTATCGCCCTCATCTGAGATACGTAGCGAAGAAAGATTTAAACTGCACGAGGAAAAGCACTTCCGAACCGTCCAGTCTAGCAAACATTGACCTGAAATCTGTATCCACCTTCTAGAAATCCACACTTGGTTCCTCATGCTAACCTCAACCTCAAACCAAAGGTCAGCTCTTGGTTTGACCAATGTAAGTAACCACCATGTCCCCAAACGATGAGAAACCCTCTGTTGGCAGATTAACTAGGAGATCTGCGGTCAGCAGCACTGCTCTGCAAGCACTGGCCACTCCTGCCCTCCAGGTTCAGGGAAGGACTGTCCTTGGTGCCCCGGTGATGGTCCCTGGGGCTGGCTCTGGACAGTTACTTAGGATGGAAATGGCACCTGCCACCTTCAGGCGAGAGCATTTAAGTGTCCGAGCATTTAATTGCTTTCAGAACTTTCCTCTCTGCTATGGTGACCAGGAATGTTCCTGGCAGGAGAAATCAATTTTTCCTGTTTCAGTTCTCTAAGGGTGAACTACTATAGCACAACCAAGTTTATCGCGATTGATACAAGATTTGCTTATTTTTGAACTGCCTAATTAATAGCAAAAATACCATACGTGGATGGATGGATGGATGAATGGATGGATGGATAGAGCTGGTAGATATGGCTCTTTGTCTATAAATCTCAACCACAAACTCTGCAATTCCTCCAGAATATAAACTCCGACAAGGCAGGGGACGGTGAGTGTTGTTGAAATGAGAGCTCCATCGGAAGCCAGAAAAACAAAACAAAGCAGAAAACCCACAATGAAGACCCAGAAGGATCCTCTGCATACACCTCAGACAGAAAGCTCTTCAGCCTGGGGGCAAATCTGTGCAGGGCAAAGTTTCAAGTTATCCAAACTCCAACTAAGTGTCATCAGTAACTGTTATTGATTTTGCAGTCTCAACAAAAACACAAAACAAATGTGCTTTCCTCATCAAAGCAATGCATAATAGTGGAGTGATATGGAGGACAGTAGGAGAAGGAAGGAAATGTGAATTGGGGTAAATCGGGGAAGGAGATGAAACATGAGAGACCTTGGACTCAGAAACAACTGAGGGTCTTGGAGGGGAGGGGGTGGGGGGGTGGGTGAGCCTGGGGGTGGGGACTGAGGGCACGTACTGCATGGAGTATTGTGTGGGGCATGAACAATGAATCTTGGAACACTGAAAAAATAAAATAATGTAATAAAAAAAGAACACTAGGGGCATCCCACGTTTAAAAAATAAAAACAGAAAAACAAAAAACACCTTTTTCTATAAATACCATGAGTAATTAAATTGTTTAGAAAAGCTGAGAGTTTGCCAAGAACAAATATCATGCTGTTTTAAATGGAAAGATTACCAGACAATTCCTGTTTTTCAAGCTGATTGTTAAAACCTGAAAAGTCATCTTAGTTTGGTCAAAACATCGCTGGATTCCTGCCTCTACGTGACGTTGAACTGAATGAACAGGAGGCAGAACTTGGATGCCAGGGGTGCGTGCACTCCCAGCAAGTCTCTATTCATAGACTGAGTAAAGTGGGTCTTGATGGTTTCAGGAAATGGGGGCTCATCTGGTGTACACACAGGGCTCCCAGCTCCTGAGAGGACTAATTACAGCTTCATTTGGCAAGACTTCTCGGTCAGAACCTCAACACATTAGGCTCCTGGTAGCTTATACTGTTCAGTCCTCAAGAAAATATTTTTGTTTTGAAACTTACTAAACTGTTTTTACGCTGTAGGGTGATGTGAATAGAAGCAGGTTCTTGTTCACCCTTAATTCTTTCAAGTTTCCCAAAATAACCCTTGTGGAAAATTTGGTGGGACCTAATAACAAAATAGGGTTGCCGGGCCGCCATCAGAGAGCACAGGAAGAGTGGCCCCTCAGTTCTGCTCTTGTTATTGGGACGCTTGGAGAGAGTGAGGTAAAGAGGGGGATATGCTTTGAATATATCTGCTCCTAAGTATGGCCTCTTTAATTCTTGGAGATATTAAGAAAAGCATTTAAGATGTGGAATTAAGGCAAAAATGGGGGTGGCATGACCTTTTATGACATACCAGGGTGATGTCTCACAAGATCACCCAAGGATTCTTCAGTTGCCTAGAAGAATGGGGCTGAGCTTGACCTACCGTTTACTGTTTATTTATAGAGGTTAGACACTGTGAAATGCAGTGATGTTTAGTGTGAATGCATAGGATTTCTGTCCTGTAGGAAAATAAACATGCGTATTACAGTTCGGGGGGTTGTTTTGTTTTACTTATTTCTTTATTTTTGTTTTCACCTTGAAGGTATTCACCAACCAGCAGTGGCCCTAAGTGAGCAAACTTATTTTGGAACGCTTTTCCTGGTGGGCTGGAACCCCGACTCTCTACTGCTTTTTAAGTCAGCTCCACCGTGTCCCTGATGTCCTTGCTGCTAAGCTCAGTGCAGTATTGAGCTTATGTAATTTATATTTGATGAGTCTTGTTTTTAGCTCTTTAAAGGTCATACACTGGCAGAAATACCCAAGGGCATGGATGCGCCTGCTGGTGGGCACTGACAGTGCTGGTGTTTCCCTGAGCATGGGGCTCAGTGTTAAGAAATCCTTTCTGGAAACAGCCTTCTAACGAGCCATGCTCCCCATGGGACTTGACTTAGGTGAGCTGCACAGGTGCCTCCCCTTGTTTCCTTACGACAAGGCCACACATGGACCCTCCAAATTCTCGTTCTTTCCTCATCAATGATTGGCTGAATTGCCTGTTGCCGCTGACCAATCTGGACAACTGATCTACTAGCTTGAATGATCCAAACTCTACTTAAGCTTCCTTCCTTCCCCAGTGAGGCCCCTGAACTCTGGCAAACGTCAGCCGGAGCCCGCATCATAATGGGGGCCACCCCTCCTTAACACCCTCTCCTTCGCCCCGAGAAGAGAATCGTCTGGATGAAAGGAAAGTCCTTGCCTGCTCAGCTGTCCCGTCCCACCACCTGCTCAGCCCACTCACCCCCAGCAGGCTCTCCATAGCCTTACTTAGGCCTCCCTTTCAAGGAAAATCCCTTCCCCTTTGAGTTGTTCTGACCCACCTCCCTAATTACAATGGTCTTTGTCAATAAAGTGTCTCCTTTCCTATGCAGATTTGTTTTCCTTTGACCCCGTTCTGGCGCTACTCCTCCTGTCCTCTTGGCCTCCCCTGGGAATGGAGATCTAGGGCCCCTGCTAGTCATGGGCTCCGTCCTGCAGGGGAACATCAGACTTCCAACAAATTCAGTGACAGTCTCTCGGAACCTGTTGCCCAACATGCACATGACCAAAACACCAAGGACATGCCAGCCTGTCAGAAATCCAGACCCCTGGGCCTTGCACCAGACCTCAGAATCAGAATCAGTCTTCAGCAAGACTCCCAGGCTACTCTTGTGCACATGGAAGTGCAGGGAGCCCTGCCAAGGAGCTCAGGGCGGTGGCCCTGGCCTGCCTCCCCGGCCCCTCCCCACCCTTGCTCCACATGGCGCTCTCTCCAAAGGCGGTGTGTCCCACAGGGAAGCTGGAACCTCAGCTGCTCCGGGCTCCGGCCGCTCAGAGAGGCATCGGCACCCGTACAGATGAAAGCAGACACCCGGCAAAGGCCCTTGTGTGCTGATGAACTGCCTCGCTCAAACGGCCAGCTCTTCACAGGCACAGTGCTCTCTTCTGTTCTAGTAAAGATCATCACCATGTCATCCTTAGAAGCTTAGTTATTCTTGGCCACTTCCTCTCCTCCCTCCAGGAAAAGTGTTAGAAGCGCACAGCCCAGCAGCCCCCAGCCTGAAGGTCTCCATCCCTAGATGGGACAGCGTTGTGCTCTGGCTCTTTGCATTGTTCTTACAGCTCAGAACCGCACGTGGGCTCTGGCCACCGCACCTGCCCTCCTGCAAACCAGGAATCCGCTGGCCCCGGCTTCTTTCTACCCATTTGGCCAATCTGCCTGTTTACTTTGCATTTCTATTCAGTAGTTCAGTGGGGCAGGGATGGGTGTCTGCCTGGAGAGGAGGTGGGGGAGGCTCACCGAGGCCCTGAGCTAAATTATGTGGCAGGGAAGCAGAGTAGGGTGACAGGAGGGCATTAAAAAGTAGGCAGCTGGATTCTAAATCCAACTCTGCCAATGGCTAGCCTTCGGTGTATCAACTGTGAGGGAATGTTCTGGCATGGTTGTTCAAAACTTGAGCATAAACCAGCATCCCCAGAGGGCATGTTCAACGGTGGGCCCCAACCTCAGAGTTCCTGATACAGCAGGTCTGGGGTGAAGCCTGAGAATTTTCTTTCTTTTTTTTTAATTAACATATAATATATTCTTTGTCTCGGGGTACAGATCTGCGATTCATCAGTCTTGCACAATTCACAGCGCTCACCATAGAACACACCCTCCCCAATATCCATTACTCAGCACCCCTCATCCCTCCCACCCCTCCCTTCCAACAACCCTCGGTTTATTTCCTGAGATCAAGAGTCTCTTATGGTGTATCTCCCTCCCTCTCTAGTTTCATCTTGTTTCACTTTTCCCTCCCTTCCCCTATGATCTTCTGTCTTGTTTCTCAAATTCCTCATATCAGTGAAATCAATGATAATTGTCTTTCTCTGATTGACTTACTTCACTTAGCATAATACCCTCTAGTTCCAACCACATCATTGCAAATGGCAAGATTTCATGTTTTAGATGGCTGCATAGTATTCCATTATAGATGTACACACACACACACACACACACACACACACACACACACACACCACATCTTCTTTATCCATTCATCTGTTGATGGACATCTGGGCTCTTTCCATAGTTTGGCTATTGTGGACATTTCTGCTATAAATATTGGGGTGCATGAGCCCCTTTGGATCACTACATTTTTATCTTTAGGATAAATATCCAATAGTGCAATTGCTGGGTCATAGGGTAGCTCTATTTTCAACTTTTTGATGAACCTCCATACTGTTTTCCAGAGGAAACCTGAGACTTTTCATTTCCAGTGAGTTCGCAGGTGATGCTGACGGCTCAGGGGCCCCCACTTTGAGCACATATGTATTAAGTTCAGGTTCTCAGCCACTTAGCTCATTAGAATGTCCTCGGGGCCTCTAAAACACGTTCTCTGTCCCCATGTCACCCCAAGCGGTTCCAATCAGACTGAGCAGGATGGCGGTCCCATGTCAGCGTTCTTTAGAAGCTCTGCTGGGTAATTCTAAAAACTCCCACGGCTGAGAGAGCCTGGTGGATATTTCTTCCCGGCTCTCACATTTACGACACCATGCCTCGGAACCCCAGAGTGGCCCCCGCCTTGTTGGGGCTAATGGTAGAAACAAGGCAAGATGCCGTTTTCATATGTTGAGATTTCTCCTTCTGAAAACCTTGTGACCATATGTCCCACCTCCCCTCTGAGCTGTGATTCTTTTTTTAAAAAAAGATTTTATTTATTTATTTGACAGAGAGAGAGATTACAAGTAGACAGAGAGGCAGGCAGAGAGAGAGAAGGAAGCAGGCTCCCTGCTGAGCAGAGAGCCCGATGTAGGCCTCGATCCCAGGACCCTGAGATCATGACCTGAGCTGAAGGCAGAGGTTTTAACCCACTGAGCCACCCGGGTGCCCTGAGCTGTGATTCTTCAAGCTGGGGTCCCACCTGGCAGCACCTCCTTCCCCTGAGAGGCTGGTAGAGATGCAGACTCTCAGCCCCTCCCGGGGTTCCCTGAATCACAAAGTGTGGAGTGAGGGCCCTTGAGATGGCACTGATGTTGCTCATGCTGGAGAACCCCCGGCTGACAGGAAGATGGTTTTCCTCTAACCAGAACAAGACCAAATCCCCCTCCATACAACATGAGCTCTAACCTCAAACGGAGGCTGTCCCTGTGTCCCTTCCTTGAGCTGAATGAGCCCAAACACCCTAATTAATCATCTTAAAATCTGGCTGCCTCAACTTCTCCATGCAGAATCCTCTTCCCAAGTGAAGAAGAATCTGACTTCAGAAGCGCCCCTTCAGGGACCCAAAGATCCAGAATCTTCCCATTTTCCAACCCGAAGCCTCTTCCTGGACTCAGGGAGAGCCACTGGGATGGAAGTCACAAAAGACTCTGAGAGACTGGGCCATCACTCCTCATCTCCCTGTTGCCTCAAGCCCAAGATGTGGGATGTGGGTTAGGGGTCCTTACGATGTAGAAAGTTAGTTCATAAGTTTGCCATTTAATAAACAGAGACAAAAATCCTTCCCTTATGGATAAGAGTTTAGACAAGGGGTTCCTAGGAGCCAGGCCATATACTAGATATGTGTGTAGTTTTTAATGTTCCCAAGGGGTCCAGAGTGAGGCCAAGGTGAGCTCAGGGTGGCCCATGGCCCACCAGCAGCCCAGGGTTAAAAATCCCAGCATGTGACCGGGCAGTTGACATGATGTCTATAGGCCCCCAGCTTCCTTGCCTGTGATCCCCGCTAGCGTGAAGACAGGTGTCCTACCATCCTCCTTTACGTTAGGGGCCCAGCTCTGAGCCAGCAGTGGGCACCCGGCCGGCGCACAACATACTAAGTAAATGGATGATCAGAGGCAGCAATGATGCATATCCGATGGGGTGTCGGAAAGGACAAAGCAGAGGAAAGCATGAAAAGTGCTTGGCGTGCTGCTGGGACAACAGGTTGTGTTCATTAGCATTGGCTATTGTGATCAGTCCACATTTTCGTGTAGGAGACTTTCTCAGAAGCCCACTGATATCTAGGGAGGAAGGCAATTATAAACCAAGCTGGCTCATTGAGGTAAATCTGCAAATCTCATTCAAAGGGAAATGGATCCAGTTTTATGCTTCCCCGAAAAGTAACAAGAAACAACTGTCAGCTGGGTAGTGACCGATAGACTCTTTGACCACTGGTGGCCCTGGTGGGGAAAGCCCTGACCATGACCCCAAGCTCTCTCACCCCCTGCTCTGCTGCACACACACCACTGGGAAGACCTGGCATCTGAGCCCCGTCCACAGATGGAAACGTTCTCCTGGGGTTAGTGGCCACTATCCACGGCGTAGGCCTTCCCAAAGTGTTTCAGGAAATCTGCCAAAATGCCACAGGGTCACCTGCTTGTTCTGGACCATGCATCTCTCCTATGGCACACCCCCCCAACTCGATGCATGACCCCAAGTTAGCATGATGTCATCCAACACTGGAGGGATGTGACCGGAGGGCACAGTCTTCTAGGAACACATGTGAAGAAAAGTTGACCAAACAGTTTCCCCTTTCAGAGGGGGGCCCTGCCAGGACCTGGCACCCAGAGAGTAGAGTCTTATTGGTCTACTCACATGGTGGACAAGGAATTTTTCAAATATCAGAACAAACAACACACCAGGTTGATCCCAGAGAGTTCCTGTTACCGTCACACATGCCTGGTTAGAGCCGCAATGGGTGGGGAAGAAGGAGAAGCCCTACCCCATTCTCTGGCCAGGCTCAGACAAATTTGTAGGAAGAACTCCAGGTTCTGGAACCAGACCCATCGGCATTCGGTTGTCACCTCCACCGTGGCCTAGCTCAGTGACATTGGACGTGTCTTCTCACCTGTGTGAAGATCATCATGTCCACCATTTGCCAAATCTTAGTGGGGTCTGAACGACACATGAATGTAAGGTCCCTAGTGTTTGATCAGTGGAAACTATGGTGCGAAGTGATGAAGCACTGGGCCAGCTTCCATGGCTGAGCTGTGGGGAGAGAGGCTGTCCAGGCCTCAGAGCTTAAGAAAACAGGGTTCTTGGTGTCAGAGAGAGCACGGGGCTAGACAAGGAGACATATATGATTGGGTGACAGAGGAGCTATCTTCCATACTCCCCGCATGCCAGGCTGGCTCTCCTCCTGTGGTCTGTTTCTTCTCTCCCTTCTAGTGGTCCTCCCTCCCCTCTCCTTTACCCAGAGTGATCCATTATGCATAGGAACCTGATCATGCCATTCCCCTCTCAAAACTTGCCAATGTACCCATCCTATCGGAGTAATGATACGATCCACAGTCTTCTCAGTGGCCTCTCCAGGCCCACGTGATCTAGCCCTGCCACCCTTCCACCCATCACTGAACCCAGGGAAGCTAGCCAGTCCCTTGGTCTTTTAGGACTTTTCACCTTGCAGAGCCTCCTCTTTAGAAAGGCCTTCCCCAGCACACCATCCAAGCTCCTTCCCTCACTGGTTTTCCTCCCTCCCTCCCTTCTCCCCACACCATCCCCCCTCTGTGGCCTCAAACATGGGGCCACAGCCTCATGAAGCGTGGGCTTAGACAGGACCCCACTGCCTGGGGCAATCTGTGGGGCAGGGGTATCCAGACATCTCCATTTGGCCCACCTTGCCTCTGGGAATGAGCACCCACCACTCCTGGACCCAGAGTTATAAACTGACTCAAGTTCAGGTGTCACTGGGCGGCTACTGTGGGATGGTCCCCACCAAGCAACATTTACATTTTGCAGGATCCTGGGATCTTGGCTAAAAAGCATTTTTTAGGGAAGGCATTTCAGAAACTTCCACATTTTCTTCTGCAGGGAGCTGTGCACAGGGGGGTTCCAGTGCTTCTTGGCATAGTTCCACAAAAGATCCCCACTTCGTGGCTATCAGAAACCAACCTGCTGAGCAGATCAGTGACAAGCCTGTGGCCTGAGTCACAACCCTGAGCACACGGCCCAGACTCCGGCGCTCCCTTGCCCTGCTATAGACCCCAGGAGTTGCCCAAGGACTCCTGGTTTCCATAGTGACAGCCAGCTTCCAATTTCTGGTACTGGTCATTCTAGATTGAAGAAATGATGAGCTTTGCCACAAAGACTGCCAAGCTCGTAGGGAATAGAGTCATACCACTGACCTCTCACAGAAACTACAGAGAGATCACAGGCACACCCACCCTAGGAATGGGGTTCCCGTTTTATCTTCCCTTGTTCATTTATTTATGTATTGGCCCAGGAGGGTCCATCAAGACCGGAATGATGACACTCGCTCCGAAAAGATGGTATCAGTCTGAATCCCTGCTGTCAGGATAAATAGAAACCATTCGCTGTTTGATTATCCAGTGAGAAATTCATGATTGTCCATAAATGTCTCATAAAATCATCTGTTTATTCTAAAAGTTGCAGGAACCATCTTTGTTTGCTTTCCCCACCCTCGTGCTTATCGTCCTCAGTGCGGAATGACTAGTTGGTTTAACAGGGGCATAAAACAGCCGACTGCAGGCTGCACACTCCTGCGTCCGTCCAGGTGCCGAACGCCCTGCAGAGCCCTGGGGACACGTGCCCAGGACAAAGTGGGGCCGTGGGATCCGCACTGCATCGGTTTCTCCTGTCTTCCTTCCATGTGTGACCTTCAAACTCTTCCAATGGCAGCTCTGGGAACCAAGGATAGGCTCGCGGCATGGGCTTTCCGTGACGGTGCAGACACCATCCTCTTGTTCCTAAGACTCAAAGTGCAGGTGCATGTGGCAAGAGGGGCTGGGTCATGAAGGGAGCTGGAGAGGGTTCCCGGAGCTTCCCGCAGACCGCATCGTCTCTGCACGTTCCAGCTCAAAGCCCATCCCACATCATTCACCGCCTACCCTCTCTGCTCACTACCTTATTTTTGGCCCCACCGGGGTTTTTTAAATACCCAGAACAAGTAGTTTTCAGTTGATGATGCACGTTTTCTTTCCAGGAAACATTTTATTTCACCCAATATACATCTAAAGTATTACCATTTTACCATTTAGTCCTTCATGACATTATTGAGATATTTTTTTTATTGTTACTAAAATTTTTTTCCCAGTGTTCCAAGATTCATTCCCCATTCCTCACACCCAGTGCTCCACGCTATAGGTGTCCCCAGTACCCACCACCAGGCTCTCCCATCCCTCCACCCCCTCCCTCCAAGTCCCTCAGTTTGTTTCTGAGTCCAAAGTCTCTCTTGTTTCGTTTCTCTCCCTGAATTACCCTAATTCCCATTTCCTTTCCTTCGCCCACTGTCCTCCAGGTTACCCCTCATGCACCCCAAGTAAGTGAAACCATGCGATACTTGACTTTCTCTACTTGGCTTATTTCACTCAGCATAATCTCTTCCAGTCCAGTCCATGTTGCTACAAAAGTTGGGTATTCATCCTTTCTGATGGAGGCGTAGTATTCCATTGTATATATGTACCGTATCTCCTTTATCCATTCGTCTGTTGATGGGCACCTTATCCTCGTGTTTTATGACACGTCTTCAACAGCTGGCGTGGATCTCTATCTCACACCCGGCAATCACAAGCTATAGTTCTCATGCTTAATGGCCACACATGGCTGGGGGCTGCGATGGTGGGCAGCACATTTCCAGAGAGAAGACGAAGGACACTTTCCTGCCTCGAAAGCTTTCCTTTTTCTTTTTTTTTTTTTAAGATTGTATTTATGTATCTGATAGAGGGAGATCACAAATGGGCAGAGAGGCAGGTATTGAAAGAGGGGGAAGCAGGTTCCCTGCCGAGCAGAGAGCCCGATGTGGGGCTGGATCCCAGGACCCTGAGATCATGACCTGAGCCAAAGGTAGAGGCTTTAACCCACTGAGCCACCCAGGTGCCTCCCTCAAAAGCTTTCAAGTTGAAACAAAACCAAACAGAGAAGATTTTAAAAAAGAAAGATCTTAAGCAAAATATTGGTAAACTGAATCCACTTGATACACATAAAAATAGGGGGAAAAGGCTGGTATAACACTAGGCAGGGCATGTGTGTGCATTTGTGTACCTGTCTTTGTGGAGAGATCATGAAGAAAGCGCTAACCACTATTTATTTGTGGATTCCTCTCAAGGTGATCCAAAGCAGGGAACATTTTAAATTTTATTTTATTTTTAATATTGCTAGTGCTTTTTACATAGAAAAAAAAACAAAGCTATTTTTATAGAAAAGGAACAAAAGGGAAGCACACAACTCAAAATCAGAAATGAGATGAAGAACTAACAATAGAAACAGAGAAAAGTAGAATAATTTGAGAGAATATTTTGTTTCACTCCATGCAAATGAAATAGAATGAATGGATGTGCTCTGGGAACATATTCAACATCTGTATTTTTCCTTATCTAGAAAAAAAAATTTCTGACCTTAAAAAAGAGAGAGAGAGAGAATATTAAAACAGACAAGTTACCCCAGAACAGTTGAGAATGTTACTGGGGTCTGAACCCTGCACCAAGGTCCACATAATTTTTATGAAATGTGATGAAGCCCCCAATTTAAGTGATGGATAATTTCAATGCTATTTTAAAAGTTCTAGGTCAATAGAAAGGGAAAGCCAAATTATTTTTATTCAACACATATGATACCAAACCCTAAGAAAACACAAAATGAAAACCGATAACTTATCTTTTAATGATTATTGATGGAAACATCATAAGTGAAATACTAGCAAATACAGTCTAAGAAGACGTTAAAGAAACAGGAAACCCCATGTAGTGTTCCTCCATGAAAGTGGAAGCCTGGGCCAAGTCAGGAAGTTTTGGTCTGATCTGCAGGAGGCTCTGAAGGGTGAACTGCCTCCCTCCTCGCTGCAGCTGGAGGCCGGGGTATTGGCTTTCTATGACCAGTTCCAGCCCAGCGTGGCTGCGGGCTAGCCCCTCCTCCAGGGGTCTGTGGGGAAAGGGCCCCTGGCATCTGAGGGTCATTCTCAGAGAGGCGGGCGCTGTGAGC
Source organism: Spilogale gracilis (assembly GCA_004023965.1). Taxonomy (NCBI): domain Eukaryota; kingdom Metazoa; phylum Chordata; class Mammalia; order Carnivora; family Mephitidae; genus Spilogale; species Spilogale gracilis. Next base: position 14,891 of record PITA01019528.1, on the reverse strand, counting down.
CATTTAGCAGCCTGCGACTCCCAGGGGCCGGATAATGCAGGCTTTATTGAAGACGCAAACATTTTAAAGCCTCGTTTTCCACCTTAAACTTTAAGTTTGACTTACAAATTATTATTCTATTTGTATCTCTGGTAAAATCTGTGTACATACAAATAGGTTCTCATTTCCTCTTTGTTAATATTTAGGTAATTTCAGATTCCAAAACAGGGAGTGTGGATGGCTCCTGGTGACTTGAGACCCAGACTCCAGCAACATTCTCTTAGGGAAAGCCTGTCAGGGGTCTGGAGCAGATTCAAAGAGATAGGGAATTTGTGTGTGTGTGTGTGTGTGTGTGTGTGTGTGTGTGTGTGTGTGTGTACGGGGCAGCAATGTCATATTGCAAGGGGCCTTGGACAAAGAGAATTGTGATTTATCTGCGCGGGGAGAGGCACATGATTAAAAAATTACCACACTGCTTATATTTCTTCAATCTTGTAAACTGTATTTTAAAATGGTACATACTCTTCATGCGCGCTGAAGCAGTTACAAATCTCCCTGGCAGATTTTTTTCTAAGCACCTATGGTAGAAAGAATAATGGCTTTGCCAAGGATGTCCACATCCTAATCCCCAGAACCCATGAATATGTCAGGTTGCATGGAAAGAGGGTCTGGGGGTGGTGATAGAATAACGTTTACTAAACAGATGACCATAAAACAGGGGAAAGACCCTGGATTATCCAGGGGACCCAATAAATCACAAGGGTCCTCAGAAAGCAGAAGATGGGCAGGGGAATTAGAGAAAGATGGTCCAAAGAAGGAGCCTCAAAGAAATGCTGTGCTGGCTTTACAACAGGGGAGGGGCTACTACACAGGCCCCAGCAGGAAAACCCAAGAAGTGGCTTATCCCCCAGAGCCTCCATAAAGGAACACTGCCCAGGGAACACCTTGATATTGGGTCAATGAGACTCCTGTTGGGGCTTCCAAACTATAGAACTGGAATACATTCTCAGTGTCTTAAGCCACTAAGCTTGTGGCAATCTCTTACAGCAGCCGTGAAAAACTGGCACAGCACTTTCGCCGTCCTTTTAAGTCAAATAAATCAAACCTAGAGCTGAAGAAAATCAATGTTCTCTTCAGCACGGTTGTACAGCCTGTTTACAAACATCACATTCCCTACAGATACGACTTAAGGTGGGTCTAAAACCGATTTCACATTGCAAATGTAAACCACATGCTTCTATGAAAGCTATGCCACGTTCTTTTCCACTTTATGCAACTTTAAGAAACAAGCACGTGGACCTCCGGGGAGATCCTGAGAGGCTGTCATAAATTCACCCCACCGTCTTTCCCTGTGAGTGCTGACCCGACCACCTGCTGCTGACTGATAACCCTCCGGTGCTGATGGCCCTTGCCATTCTGTCACCTGCACACCTCCGCTCTGTCTTCTCAGCCCCCCTGCAAGCCCCGAGCTCAGGGACCCTGGCCTATACCCCTAGGACCCTTCCTGCTAGCATTCTGCTGGACGCCGGCGCTGGCCTGCTTCTGTTCCGACCTGATCCGTGTGTGGGATGATCCAGCAGTGCGACCATTCTCTAGTGGAGTGACTTCACCCAGGGGGAAAGCGAGGCGCGGGAGCACGGCCCGACGCTCACACCCCGCAACCCCCGCCCTGCGGCGCACCAGGTGCTCCGGAAGGTCTGTAGTTATCACTAGTGATTATTTGGGGTGTGGGTGGGCCGGCTTAGGCTGGCCGCATCCCAGAGGAACCGAGCCCGTTACTCCACGACGGGAAGCTAGGCCCTCCGTCCCCCTCCTGTTGGCCGTCGGAAAGGCGGTGTTGTCTCCCAGTTACAGCTTGTAGCCCTCTCCTGCCGCGCAGGGGAGCTGGCCCCGGGGCGAAGCCACCAGAGGAGGAAGCGGTCCTCGGGATTAACAGAGGTGTGCGGGCGCACGCCGACCACAGGACATTGGGCTTGCCTCCGTGGCCGACTCCGCCAGTGTGAGATAAACACGCGCCCTGGCTATGGAAGCAGGTGCTTCTCAGACAAGTGCACACAGCAGAACCCCCCGGGAGGCTGGTTAAAGCCAAATACGGGCTCCAACACCCCCAAACGCCAGAGTTCTGACTCAGCGGGTCAAGGGCTGGCCTGAGAATTTGCATTTCTAACAAGTTATGGGGGATGCAGATGCTCCTGGTTCCGGACCGCCCTCTGAGGGTTCCCCGTTTACGATAGTGTTTACGATGTGCATCCAAAATCTTTTACATCCCTTTCATGAAACTAATAATTGTATAAAATGAAAAACCTAAAAGCAGTATGAATTATAGGTTATGATTTCTATTGATGTCAATACTCCAGAATTTCCACAATGAACTTCCCCTCTGTGCCTACCTTACTTTCTATTGCTTGCCATTTTTCCAGCCTCTGAGATAGCCTATACTTTTCCATGAAGCCAGGTGAATTCAAATTAAAAACAAAACGAAAAAGAAAACCCAGCTGGTGCTTTCAGGTTGCAGAAGGTTTGGGGAATCAAGGACGCAGCCTTTCCTTTTTACAGGGTGCTAATGCATTCCTTCCCTCGGGAGAGCCTTTGATGCTGACCAGAGCCCGTGAGGAAGAAGTGGAGGTGGTCATTCTGCTGGGAGCTTTGAGGACTGCGTGAGATTACAGGTCCCACGGAAAGGGGGCCCAGACCCAGGATTCAGAACTGCACAACGTAATCCTCTGCACTCTTCCCGTCAAAAAACTGCCTCAGACTTTTGTCTTGATGAATATTGTGTGTTTTAAATTGTGTTGTGTCCAATAGCCAGTATGCTGAGACTGAGCGGAACCGTACCCACTCACTAGGAAAAAATAAAAATACTCCCAGACGTGTCTGGCCTGCCATCACCCTCAGGGAATGCTAGGAGAATGCAGAGAAGTTAATGGTTGAACAAAAAGGACACCTTTGTCCGAACTGTAAAATCTACTTTGAAGAACTCCTTCATCTCGCAGCGGGTCTCTCACGCAGCCGGGAGCAGGAAGGTGAAGCTTGAGTCAGGGCTTCTGATGGCTGTGTCACGGTGTTGCTTCCAGAGGGCTTTCCTGGTGGACAGAACACTCTGACTGTCTCCATCAGAACAAGGTTCCAGCGGAGGAAGCCGCAAAGTCGTCGGTGAGCCCTGACGTCCAAAGGCTCGTGGGTGCAAGAGCTCCCTTTATTATGAAACCCAGAACAGTCAGCTAAGCCGAAGAAGAAGTTTCATCAGCATAGGGAGAACTCGCAGAGCTGGGCTCCAGGCTGCAGGCATCTGTCCGGATGCTGCTAACTACTCCGACGTGTCCTAACGTCTGGGTTCTTTACTTGCTGCCCCAATCGGGCTCTCTACTCCCCAGACTGAGCTATACAGAATGGCCACTTTTCCTACGGGGCAGACACCCCCACTTTCATCTCCATTCCGGACCCCGCTGTGCACTAGGCTAAAGTACCCCCAGATGCGTCTCTCCTCCCACCCCTTGCCCGTAGGGGCGGTGAAGAGATGTAGGGGGGGTACTGTTGGAGGCCTCCCAGGAAAAGACTTTCCAGACAGCTCTATCCCTGCCTGCTTGCTGGCCAGTGATGCCTGGAGACAGGGGTCGCCCCGTACTGCAGCCCTGCGGTCAGAGGACAGAGCCCACATGCTGAGGACAGGGATGCCTAAGTCCTGGGCATGTGCACTTCAGAATCGTTAACGAGGCGATCCATAAGTGTCCTGATAGCTGCGAGAGCTGACTCGGGATTGTCTATATGTAAACAGCACAAGGACACACTTGCTGTCTGAGCTGCTGTCCCTGCCTTTAGCACCTAGGCTCTCCGGGACCCTGAGCAGCCTGGATCGGTCACAGCATGAGTCAGGGAGGGGGCGAGGGGGACACAGGCTGTCCTGGAAGAGAACGTCCTCCCCTTCCGTCTGTGGTTGTCCGTCTGTTCTGTGTGGTCTGGGTGCAAACCAGCCGCACTTCTGCGTGGTTATATTACAATCATTTCTGACCTCACTGCTGACTTATATTCATTGCAGGTAAGCAACTTTTTTCTCACCATCTCTCTTTCTATCCGCCTTCTTAGTCCAAGAAAGGGAGGGACAGAAAAAAAAACAAAACAAAACAAAACTGTGTGAGACTCGGCCCTCTCCTGGTGCTCAGCAGGAGGGCAGGATGTCACCCACTGTGCCAGGCCCCGTGGGGGGAGAGCCAAGGTGTGAGCAGAGATGGTGCCTGCAGCGGCCTCCCTCTCCAGGCTGGGTGCAAGGGCACACGTGGGGACAAGAGGGCCCCTCTCCTGCTTCCCCTTGAGGGCCTGGGGGGGGACTTCACAGGGGACTGCCAGCCCCGAAGGTGCCCAGGGAAGCGTCCAACCAAGAGGACCCCAGGGCAGCACCCGGCGGCCTCCAGGGACCAGCTTGAGGTCAGACCCTCCCTGTGAGGCCAAATAGCACTCCCTGTGAGGCACCCCCTGGAAAGGAGCTCAGGGAGGACGTGAGAGGGAATCCAGAGGGCTGACCATCTACAAGCAGCCGCGTGGACAGAGACCAGTGTTGCAGGGGATGGGCCCCCAGGGTTGGGTGACAATGATGGGCTTCCCCACAGTCCTGCAGGGGAGGCTGGAGCGCTCACTCCTGGAATAAACTCGGTGTCTGAGCAGATCCGAGGGGACTTGGCACCCAAAGGAATGTCTTTATCCACTTGCTTAAGCACCTTGAAATTCCTTCTGGAACAAAGAGGGAGACAAGGAGGGGAGGAAGATCAGGGAGGGTGAAATATGGTGCAGAATGGGAGTAAGGAGGGAAGGGGGAGGGAAGGAAGGCAAAGAGGAAGAGCAGGAGAGAGGGAAGAGGTTAGCTCCCTGCCTGGCCACAAGCCTGGGCAAGTCTGGCCATTTTGAATTCAAACAAGGAACATTATGAAAGAATGCAGGCATGGAGAGGCCCACGTATGTCCCGTCTCCCCTCAGAACAAACCTCCAGCACACTGAGCCCCACACCGACTTGGGAACTCATTCTGTCTCACAGCCCAGATTCGGGGGTCCACACCCCACGCCCTCCTGCTGGCTGCTCCCCAGTCTCGGCAAGATGGTGAAATGAGCCACTTGCCCAATATGCCTGAGGGACTAATAAATCTCCAGGGCCACCCGGGAGACTGATTTCCTGATTGCACAACGTCTGAGTCAGCAGGTCCCCCGCCTCAGCCTCCACCCCTGATGGGCAGACAGGAGGTTCCAGGCCGGGCTGAGCTTGCCCCCCACGGGGTGTGGTAGCCAGGGCAGCTTGGACCTTGTGAAGCGGGTCATTTCTCCTGAACATACAGCAGCTGAAACCCGGCCAACGGTGGTCTTGTTACGAATCGGCCCGGCGCTCACCAGCGTCAGGGCAGGTCAGCAGCGGAGGGGGCCTGTGGTCGCCCGGGGTCCGTGCGGGTCCGTGAGGGTCTGTGGGTCCCGGTGGACTCCGCGTTGGCCGCACCTTCAGGTAGCACGCGGAAAGCCCTCAGACTTTATATGCATGGACGCGAATTATATGTCGCTAGGTGTGTTTCTACATAAAAGGTGTGTGTGCATAATGATGAGCTAGGGTTAGATTAGCCGTTGTTATTTCTACAAAAAAGACAGGAGGGGGCAGGGGGTCCTTTACACATGTATAAAGCCGCAGACACCACGCGGCCAGAGAGGCGGGTGGAGCTGTGTGCTCTAGGCTGACAGAGGCCGAGCTCCTTCCTGGAACCTGGGAGACGTCTCCTCCTCGAGCAGAGAGTCGTGCCGGGGAGGGCGGTCAGGAGCTTGGACTGGGGAGGCGTCGCACCCAGGACCCTGGAACCTGGGAGGTGGGCCTGGTGTCGGGCCGAGTCCTGTCAGTGAGGCGGCCTGGGAGAGAGGTCCCCACACCCGCACACGCAGCGCTTCTCTGACTCCCCCGGGAAACTCCAGCCTCCTCCCAGAAACTCCCTTCCCTTCCAGCTGGCTCACGACCCTGGTTTTTGCCTGCAGGAGTAAGAAGCAGACCTTAAGGCGTCCTGTGTTTTCAGATGCTTCCAGTTTTGCTTGTTTGTTTTGTTTTTAGTTTTTGTTTGTTTGTTTTGTTTTTAGTTTTTGTTTGTTTTTAGTTTCTGTTTGTTTTGTTTTTAGTTTTTGTTTGTTTGTTTTGTTTTTAGTTTTTGTTTTTAGTTTCTGTTTGTTTTGTTTTTAGTTTTTGTTTGTTTTGTTTTTAGTTTCTGTTTGTTTTGTTTTTAGTTTTTGTTTTGTTTTTAGTTTTTGTTTGTTTGTTTGTTTGCATTGGCTAAATATGCAGCAGAAGCGATGAGATGGCTCCCACAGACGCTTCCGCAGGATGAAAGAATTTGCACAGTTTCCCCAAGCGCCCCCTCTTCCTCTGAAACCCAGGAGGTGGCTCTCTCCCTCCCCGCAGCTCTCCCAAGCCTGAATTCAGGCCTCAGGCCAAGTGATGCCAGCAGTGCACACCAGCCCTGTGGGGGATGAGGACAGGGGCAGACAAGGTTTTTCATCGTGGATGTCCCAAGAATACCACCTCAGAAACTGTATTTAGATGTTATAATTAACCACTGGAAAAAAAATTTGAAAATCAGGTCCAGTAATTTTTCCAGATATTTTTCCACTCAGCAAAAGTGCAGGATGTGTTTTCCTAAGTCCCTTTCCTCTGAAATGTGTGTATCTTGAAGGAAACATAGCCCATATGTTGCTTATTCATGCTTCACACAAAATGCTCTTAGGGAATACTTACTCAAGGTCCAAAACACTTCCATTTGTTTGTTTTTAAAGAAACTCTCTGAACTTAAAAACAGGAAGTCTTCATTGGCTAAGTAGATATGAACTTAGGGTCTACAGATCTGGATGTTTGGGGAATTTGACACATGGCTGATGAGCCCAGAAGAGCTCCCTTCATTCCTGGAGGCACACTGACCACACGGGGCCAGGCTGACGAGACCAGCTCTGTGAAAGCAGCAGCCAGGACCTGCTCGTGACACTTACTCAGAGGAGGGTCAGGGAGGGTCAGGACCTTGCAAACGATCAGTTTTGACCCACAGTCCCCACAAAGGCTCGGCCTTTCCAGCGCCCATGTCTTTGCTGCCATCCTTGAGCGGGAAACGACAGGACACTTCAGAGCCGGCTCTCAAGGCCTAAGGTAGTGCTCCTAAAGAGCAAGAAGGCTCCACCCAGGCAGCATGGCTCCTCCCACTGCTGCCTGGGACGCGTTGGGCGAGAGGAGGTCGAGGTGGACGGGCCGCTTGGGGGGGGGGCAGGGTGTGGCACATGGAGACAGAACTGTGTTCCAGCTCTTGTCTCTGCATTTTCGACCTTCTGAGGCTCAGTCCCACTATGTGTAAAATCAATTATTTCATGCAAATGTGACAAAGAACATCTCCACATACTTAGTGTAAGGACTGACTCGGCGTGGCCAAGCACTAAGCCATGAGTCCCATGAGCTATCTTGAGGGCAGAACAGGGATTCCCCAGGAAGGAAGGTTGGAAGGACAGCTTCTTGCTACATGTTGTGCAGTTACCTGTGTCTGAGGACGTGGGCTTATGTACATGGAAGAGGCTTCTCAGTACTTTGACATGATCTGGGGAGGCACCAAGCATGTGAATCCCCACAGCTCATGCTCCCAGAGAAACAATTCTAGAGATGAGATGGGCAGTTTTCTTCTACAAAAAGGCAGCTACTTCTTTCGCTGAACAGAGGCTAGTCATCAAGGGCAACCTAGCAGAGTCTCTAAAACTATAAAGGAACCTGAGTTTTCACGGTCAAGGTGACAAAGGAACACCTTTTCAAAGAAACTCATCCTTTGGAGAGCTTGAGAAGTGTGGAAGCTTTCTCATCCTTAAGCTTTTGTCACCAGAAATAACACAAGCATGTCACTTCTGAAAGCCTTCAGATCTGTGCACTGAAAGTTGCAGATTCAACTTTCTCATCTGTCAAAACATCCAATGTGTTTTAGTGGGTTTTGAAACTGTTTAAAAAAATATAAAAATGCAATGCCTTGTTAAAAACAAAAACAAAACACACACACCACAAATCAGTGGGAAATTCCGTGGCCACATTTCAACAGGAGCCTTTGCATCTCCAGGGAGTGGGACCGGAAGAGGGCTGGGATGTAAGCAGGGTGGCTGATGTGCCTCACCAGGTCCCTTCTCAGCCTCCTGCTCAAGAGTGGTCTAGACCCCAAAGCTCCCCGAACTTAGAAGTCCCAATTGCCGCGTCAGAACGTGTGAACCAAGGTTTATAAAACTAATGGCACAGGCTTGATCATGTTAGAAATACTTCCAACGCTACTTTACAAAAGAAAAAAAAAGTCCACAATAAAAAAGATCAAAAATTATTTTCAATATTGTTTACTGCATCTTTGTTTTACTTTTATCTTTTTATTTTGAGGTGTGTTCTGTAACCCAAATAATATGCTGCTTCAGTGTCCCGAGTAAAAAACCAATATGTACACATGTGTGTGTGTGTGCATACATACGTAATATATTCATATATGGGGAGTGAGTTTTCAGATTTCCACAGATCTCAGTGGCCCAGATGGCTCAACTGAGGGGTGGCCCAGAGGAGCCTCATGTCCTATAGTCCCCACCCACAACCCAACGGAACCCACCCATACTCACCTGGCATCCGCTCTGCCTGCTCCCTACCTGCTGCTGCGTGTCCCAAAACGCACGGAGGCTGTATTCTGACCAAAGGGCCAATGCAGACACGCACCTGCGTTAGCTCCGGGGATGTCACTGAAGCCAATAGCTTCCTGTCCCAAGTAATGAGGAGCAGTAACGAAGGAAAGGGCCTCGGGAGATGAGGTCCGGGGGGGTATGCAGAGAGTCCCTTGTCTCTTGTCATGGTGCTCCTCACAGGCTGCCCCCCTGCAGGGTAAACACGCTAAGTGCGCGCACGCAGGTGCGGACACACGCAGGTGCGGACACACGCAGGTGCGCATACACACAGGTAGCACGCAGGTGCCCACATGCGCACACCCACACATAGGCGCTCAAATGCGCATGCGCGTACACGGGCGCACATGCACACACACGTGCGCATGTACCTGCAGGCACCGAGCCCCAAATATCTGGCAGGATGGTTTTTAATTACCCAGAGTATGGGCGATGAGAGGATGACTGGATGGCAGAAGAGCAGGGAGAGAGGAACGTGAAACCTGAACATTTACAGTCTAACTTAGGGCAGCGCTTTTAGACCGCGGGGCCAGGGAGAAAAGGACAGATACCACCTGCATGAATGAAATAAAATAAAATGAAAATGCAGGTGCGCCCGCCCAAGTGCCAGTCCCAAGTAGGCACGTGGTTCAAGAGATGATGAACCAGTGTCCCTGTCCCAAGTGGGCAGCTCTGGGGTAAGGGCTTCCCAGCCCCGCAAGACCGCAACCCTTCCTGCTTGTGCGCACCTTCCCTCCCTTCCCTCGCTGGAGGCTCCTCCCCGCCCTCGCTTCCCTGCCCCCCCTCCCCTGCTTTCTGGGACCACTCTCAGGTACACCGCCTGTGCCAACTGCCTCCCGAGGGTCTGCTTTCGGAAGAACCAATTATACGCACACCAGTAGGCAGAACAGCCTCCCACCCACCGGCACAAATGTATTCATTTGTTTTTCCAAAAAGCAAGGAATGTGCTACTGTCCGTTTCACAGTCATTTCACCTTAACTCCCGGAGAGGGTGCGCCTGAGCTGGGAGCTTGGATTTCCACCAGCTGAATGCAAGGTGCCCTGAGGCACCCGAGGCCGCAGCTCCAGAATGTGCTGGGGCAGGAAGCACTGGTCTGGCCCTGGTGGGAAATGTTTCCTCCTTATCTTGGAGAGGGAACTTCCTGCCAGCAGGCCCCACAGCCTCCAAGTAGCTGCTGTGTCTTCAGTCCGGGCCTTGCAGTCTGGCTTCAAGTGTGTTGTTTGGTGCTTCCTCGTTACCAGTTACCGGGACAAAGCCGCTCCCCATCAGCGTGAACTTTCCGTGACCCTTCCACCCCAGGAAACCCCTGCCCTCCGACCATCACCCATCACCCCACCACCCGCCTCCACGAAGGGAGGGGGATCTGGGCGTGCTCTGAGATTTCTGAACCGAAGACATGAGTACATTCGTAGCCGGGACTGCCTGGGCCTTTTCCAGTAATCACCCAGACACCCTTCAAGGTTCCCCTCCCCGATCAGTCACATGTGCCCTTTGTGCAAACATAAAGGAGGGTCCTTGCCCATAGCACGACGCAGGAGCCATTCCCTGGGCTCCCTCTGGCACCTCATGCTGCTGACTATAGCCCTACTTCCGTGCTGTCTGTAGATTCCAAGACCTGGGGGTCAGCCCCCTGTATGACAGAGACTCTCACCCAGCACCCTCTCCAGGGGTGCCGCTGTGTCCCCTCCACCACAGCCCCTCTTCAGGTTCCCGGTCGAGGCCCACCCCCAGCCTCCTAGCCTCCCCTCCTCCTTTTGTGTCGACAGTGCCGGATTCCACCCACCCTCCTAAAACACTGAGCTGCTGGGCTGGTTCCAGGGCCCGTCAGGCCACGAGTCACCCCGGACCAGCCACAGGACAGGGCCAGCCCCACTGGACCACCGGGTGTCCCCAAACATGGGAAGGACAAAGGAGATACCTCAAAAGATTGCCACCTGACTCCCTGAAAATTATACGAGAGCATCGTCTAGTGGTCTGCCCGGGGGGCAACAGATCCTCGAAGGGAGGGAATGTGGGAGCTTTAAGGTAATGTTCCTGAGTTCTGTGATAACCTTTCCCCCAAAGGGTGGAGTTTAATTCCCCTCCCCTAGAGTGCGGTGTTCTGAGAGACTCACTCTGGGAGGGCAGAAGGTAGCACAAGTGATGGGATGTCACTTTTGAGCTTATGTTATGAGCACAATATGGCTTCCATCTGGACCCTCCCTCCTTCTCTCTTTCTCTCTCGCCACTTCTCCTCCTCCTTCTTCTTCCCCTCTCCCCTTCTTCATTCCTCTTCTCTCTCCCTCTCCTTCACCCTCCTTTCTCCCCCTCCCACCCCTGTTCCTCTCCCTCTTTCTCATCACTCCTCTCCATGAAAGAACCCAGAGCATTCCACCAACAGTCACCCGAGTAAGCTTGGAAAGGGGTCCTTTAGCACCTTCCAAAAACTGCAGATCTGGCTCACAACCTGATGGCAACCTCTCAGAGACTCTGAGCCAAAATCACCATCCAAGTTCCTTCCAAGTTTCTGACACACAGAGACTGAGATAAGACAGGTTTGGTGTCTTAGGCTGCTAAGTTTTGGGGTGATTTTTACACATCGGTAGGTGACTCACTTGTTGACTTACATTTACTGTTGATTAAGGACAGGAGTACAAAGCCAGATGTTAACTTCTGAATATTGACAAATGGCAAACGTTTTTTTTTCCTGGCAGAGTAAATCACGTCAAAGAGAACGGGTTTATTGTCCCGTAAAACTTAAGCAGTATTTTTGTTATTCCATCATTCCTTCATCCACTCGCTATCTCTACCAGGTTTTTAGAACTTTAAATTAGCTTCATCAGCCTGTTGATTCCCTTATAAATGAGCTAAATAAATATTTGACACCAAAATACTGATGAGAAAATTGTTTTAACATTTTTAGAATCATGCTTCGATGCCATGTACCCCTGTGCCTTTGCACTTTTGTCCATGCCGTGCCTGCAGACCGGTCACCCTTTCCTGTTCAGGCGCCACTTGTCCTGTAAGACCCGCTGCTGTGTTTCTTCTCCGTGGAAGCCTTCCCTGACCTTCCAGGAGGAAGCCTCTCTCCCTTCCCCATGGTCCCAGTTGGGTTTTTCTAGAGAAACAGAACAAATAAGAAAGTCAGATGGACAGATAGATGGTAGATAGATAGATAATAAATGGATAGACATGATAGATGACAGACAGATGATGGACAGATAGATGGTAGATATACAGGTGATAGACAGCTAGGTGATAAATACCCACATACATAGATGATAGACACATAGATAAGGAAAGAAATATGAATAGGTAGAGAGAGAGAGGTTACAAGAGCATTACAAGGCATTGGCTTTTATGACTGTAACAGCGGAGAAGTCCCACAACCACCATCAGCCTGAGATCCAGAAAAGCCAGCAGTATAGTTCAAAGCCCTGAGAGCCAGAGAGCCCTGGTACAGATTCCTGTATGAGTCTCATGGCCCAAGAACCAGGAGTAATGAAGACAGCAGACTGACATCCTAGCTCAGCAGTCAGGTAGAGAAACCAAATTCAACCTTCCCCCCCTTTTTTGTCATATCTGACCCTCAAGAGATTGAATGATACCCACCCACACATTCAAATGCTAATCTTCCCTGGAAACACCTTCATAGACACACACAGAAATCATATTTAACCAGCTATGACATCCCATGTCCCCGTTAGGCCAACACTGAAGATTAACCTTCACACCCATGTTCCCATTGCACCTTGCTCATGGTGCTACCAGAGAATTCCTCAGAAAATACGAAGGGTCTCTAGGTCCAGCCCCAACTTACACCCCTTGGCCTTCACTGCGGATGTGAGGGCAGGCCGTGGGGGGAAACTTCTCAGGAGAGCCTGGGGTAGTCCTTGAAGCCTTTGAAATAGAAAGGGTCATTTTTCCAGGAGTTGTCAGCATATGTGCCAAGCTGAAGAGGAGAGACAGAGGCCAGCTGGCAGGAAGGCTTAAGACTGCGTTGTTTGTCAGACAACAAGGAGGGAGGGAGTGCGCCAACTGCAGAGGCCCAGGGAGGTCAGGATGATGGGGCAGGCAGCCCACAACCAGGGGAGGGGGCGACAAGGTGAGGTCAGGCTGCTCCTTAAAGGAATCACTCTGGTTTCGACAATTGGGATTTTTGTGAGGGCATAGAGAATATTTTATTTATGTTTGAACTCATTTCTTCTTCACTCCTAGCACAAGGTATGTAAATGTTTATTAATTAATAAACCCACAAGTGAATGAATGACTTCAGATTGATCATTTAGATAAATTGGAAAAAAAGTGTTGGTAAAACATTTTCACAAAATTCCCAGTGAAATACTACTTCTTAGCACCAGTAATGTACGTCCTGTCCCTCCATACCAGCACCATTCCTGTCCTCTTTCCTGTCCTAACGTCTCCACAAGGCTACAGGGCGGCAAGGGCATATATGTGTCAGCTAGCTCTTGTTGCCTAACAAACCGTCCTCAAATTTGGTGTCTGCATAGGTTTCCTTTGCTGCTATAACAAGTCACCATAATTTTTTTTGTAGACTGCAACTGTCTTTTTCCCCCCAATTTAAATTCAATTGGCCAACATAGAGTATATCGTTGGTTTTTGCTGTAGCGTTCAATGATTAATATTAGATGTAACACCAGTGCAATCACATCATGTGCCCTCCTTCATGCTCCTCGCCCCACTACTCCAACTCCCCCCCACCCTTTTCCACAACTCTTCAGTTTGTTTCCTGGATCAAGAGGGTCTCAGGGTTTTTCTCCCTCTCTGATTTCTTCCCATTCAGCTTTCCCTCCCCTCCCCGATAATCATCTGCACTATTCCTTACAGTGCACATATGAGAGAAACCATAGGCTAGTTCTCTTTCTCTGATTGACTTAGTTCACTTAGCATAATCCCCTCCAGTTCCATCCATGTCGATAGAAATAATAAATCACCACAAATTTAATGGCATAAAACACCGTAGGTTTATTCTTTTATAGTTCTCTTATAGTTCTGGAAATCAGAAGTACAAAATGAGTCTTAGAGGATTAGAATCCAGGTGTCAGCAGGTCTGGCTCCTTTGGGTGCTCCCACCGAGAATCCATTCCTGCTTCTTTCAGCTTCTAGAAGCTCCTGGCCTTCCTGGGCTTGTGGCTGCATCATTCCAATCTCTGTTTCTGTCATATCTCCTTCCTTCTGTCTGAACTCCCTGTGTTCCTCCTAAAAAGATGCTGTTATTACACTGTGCCCATCTGGACCATCCACCATAATTCCCATCTAAAGATGCTTGATTTAATCACATTTGCAAAGACCGTTTCCCCTTTCTGTAAGGTAACACATTCATTGGTTCTGGGGATTACGCTGTGGGCATCTTTCGCAGGGAGATGCGGACAGTGGTGTCTTAGAATAACAGCTGTGTAGTCTTCTCAGTGCTGGGGCCAAGCTTGGCTGGGCATTTCTCTGACCCCAGCTGGGCTCCTTCACAGTCTGCAGTCTTCTGCTGGGTCACCTGGGGGCCAGCCAGCCGAGGGTAGCCTGAGCTGGGACCACTCATCTCTGCTACAGCAGCCTCTCGGCCTCTGGTCTGCTAGAGCAAGTCACAAGGTCAGCTCAGCTTCCAGAGGAAAGGAAATGGGTGGAGCTGCCAGGTCAGATCGCACAGGGAAGGGTAAGGGATCGCAGAAAAATCTTTAATTCACCGCATATTTATTGATCACCATCCCCAAAGGACATTAACGTCCCCACTCCCCACAGCACCTTGTATGGACGCGGTAGCTTTCCCTCCAAGTCCAAGGCAGCCAAGGGCAGGGGTCTGAGGCACACACCGCTGAGGACTGTGGACCCATCTTCAACAGCCTCACCGTGTGGCGGGAGAAAGGAACGGCAGCCTGTTCGGGGCAAATGCCCATCTTTACCCCCTTGGCTGTGGAAGGAAGACAAACCTGCCTCCTTTTCTTTTTTTTGTTTTTTATTGTTACTTAAATTTTTTCCCAGTGTTCCAAGATTCATTCCCCATTCCCCACACCCAGTGCTCCATGCAATACGTGCCCCCAGTACCCACCACCAGGCTCTCCCATCCCTCCACCCCCCTCCCTCCAAGTCCCTCAGTTTGTTTCTGTGTCCAAAGTCTCTGTTGTTTCGTTTCCCTCCCTGGATTACCCTAGTTCCCATTTACTTTCCTTCTCCCACTGTCCTCCAGTTTACCCCTCATGCACCGCAAGTAAGTGAAACCATGTGATACTTGACT
>PITA01019527.1:0-37299 GCA_004023965.1 Spilogale gracilis | reverse complement strand
CTGAGATACCACCTTACACCAGTCAGAATGGCCAAAATTAACAAGACAGGAAACAACAAGTGTTGGAGAGGCTGCGGAGAAAGGGGAACTCTCTTACACGGTTGGTGGGAATGCAAGCTGGTGCAGCCGCTTTGGAAAACAGTGTGGAGATTCCTTAAAAAATTAAAAATAGAGCTACCCTATGATCCTGCAATTGCACTACTGGGCATTTACCCCAAAGATACAGATGTAGTGAAAAGAAAGACCATATGTACCCCAATGTTCATTGCAGCAATGGCCACAATCGCCAAACTGTGGAAAGAGCCAAGATGCCCATCAACAGATGAATGGATAAAGAAGATGCAGTACATATATACAATGGAATACTATGCCTCCATCAGAAAGGATGAATATCCAACTTTTGTAGCAACATGGACAGGATTGGAAGAGATTATGCTGAGTGAAATAAGCCAAGTAGAGAAAGTCAAGTATCACATGGTTTCACTTACTTGCGGTGCATGAGGGGTAACCTGGAGGACAGTAGGAGAAGGAAAGTAAATGGAAAGTAGGGTAATTCAGGGAGAGAAATGAAACTACAGAGACTTTGGACACAGAAACAAACTGAGGGACTTGGAGGGAGGGAGGTGGGGGGGTGGGAGAGCCTGGTGGTGGATACTGAGGGCACCTATTGCATGAAGCACTGGGTGTGGGGAATAGGGAATGAATCCTTGAACACTGGAAAAAAATTAAGTAGCAATAAAAAAAAGAAAGACAAAAAAATAGGGTTTACTGAGGGAAAACTTACAGGCAAAGAACCATCAGAGCACAGTCAGTATCTATTAGCTCTAGGGCTGGAGGAGATTGAGATCAGCAATGGCGCGACTGGATTATCAGAAAAATCTCTAGGTGAGGGCACCTCCTAAGAAAACAAAGGAGACAGACACACAGACAGACAAACAGAAAATCAGCAGGCAGAGAACATCACAACTAGGGTACATAAATACTTTTTTGGTAAGAAAAAAATGGTTTTGATAAAAAGGCTGCGTCCCTAGAGTGCAGCATCTATTATCAGTCAGGTCTTCAGTGAGCTGCCCTAGACCTATGGAAGGGCTTCCGGCTTTCTTGCTCATTATCAAAAGTGGAAGAATGGGGCCACCAAGGTTATAGAATTCCTCTCTTGTCATTTGTTTACTGTAGTTTGGTCAAATTCCATTCTATGTAGCTGAATAGTTAAGTAATTAGTACAGTCAAGTGATGTAACATCTGATAGTTCAAATAGGAAAAACAGCTCGATAATTTAATAGCAAGAAACTGGGATGTGGTTGGGAGTGGGTAACATATAAATAGTACTATTATTTCTGTCTTAAATGAGCTTATAATTTCACTGTTGTTTGAGAGGTGAAATAGATACATGTGAAAACATTTCAATAATCATGATGCTCCAAAAATCCAAAAGGAGTTATAGAAGTAATCATTGGTATGTCTTTGTTTCTTTAGCAATTTTACAATGCATTTGTATCACAGAATAAACACTCTCTCATTCAATAAAATGATAAAAGGTGAATTTTCATGATTTTAGCAATGTTAATATGAAGTCTGTTCAATGTCACTTGAAGTTTGTTTTTTAATTTTTCCTTTTTTCTTGTCCAATATCAAATTTAAAACAAGATAAAATTAACATCTAGGAGTGTGAGAGATGGACTTTTCTTTTTCAACATGTGATCAGAATTTTAACAGTTTTATTCAGTAATTAGCTTTCCAATTACTATTTCTATTTTTATTTTTCATAAGGCAACACATATTCACCTTATAAGGAATGGGTAATGATTATACTAAGATTTTTTTTTTTTGGTATATTATTAAGTAATAAGTTATTCCTGTAGATATTCCCCCTTTTACTTTTAGGTTCCAACCCTTGACATGATGTTACAAATGTAAAATAAAAAGGGCTATTTGGAATAATCCCAAAATGATCATAATAATTGAGCAAGTTACTTTTTAATTTATCTTGGAATTGTCAATTATCTGCATAATCATTAATACTTAAAACTCTATATTCAGATTAAGAAGGGTATATCCCATGCGCAAGAGTGCAACAATATTTTTGGAATCTCAACAGGTAAATTTTTGACATTCTTCATGAAAAATCAAGCAATATTATATGAGCTTCAAACACAGCATACATTTAATAAAAATTGTTCCTTAAGATTTGGGGCTATTAATTCAATGTCAAAAAAACAAACAGATGGAAATTTTGGCAGTCTATTACCTGAAGTACTTTTAAGTGTTGGAATAATTATATATCTATATTATTTTCTTTAATTTTATGATACTAGATTATTGTCTTCATTTTATTTCTGTATATTTCCCTTACTGACATATAACATTTATTGCATACTCATATCTTCCAAGTACATAAATATTATTTTAATTAATAATGATTAAATCAAGCATGGTATGTTGTTCTTACCCTAAATTGTAGACTCAGAAACTAGTCAAGAAGTTTCAGTAACTTTTCCAGTCACACAGCTTAATTAGGAGACCATTCTCACATCCCAATTCCCTTATCTTAGGAGACAATGTGATATTGAGAGAGGTTGAAGTTATATTATTATTGATATTTTCTTTTAATTAACTTTAATTAAAACTACACTTTTTAAAGGATATTTTTTACAGCAGTTTTAGGTTCACAGTAAAACTGAGAGAAAGTTACAGAGATATTTCATATACACTTGCATAAACTGCCCAATTATCAACATCTGCCCCCAGAGTGCTACTTTATTTACAACTGAAGGACCAATGGTTCACATATCATTACCACCCAAAAAAAAAAATCATAGTTTATATTTATTTGTTTGTTTGTTTGTTTTTATTTTGTACAACAATCTTTTTTTATTTTTAAAATTTTTTTAGAAGCTACTGATGAGTTTATTTTTTTTAATTATCATTATGTTGAATTAACCAGCGTATAGTATCTAGAATTTTGTTTGAGAAAAGAATGCATAGTCCTAGTCTTCGGAATATGAGTTTTCCTTTATAGTTATATAACAACTTTGATAACTCAGTTTCCCTTACAGGCACCTTTCACATCACTTAGTAAATAATAAAAAAACTTTATTATCTGCTCAATGTATCATTTTCCACAGATGCTAGAAACATTCAAGCCACTGAGAGAGAAGCATTTGAAGTTGTTTATATTCAGACAAAGTCCATCTGATTGTTTGCAGTTAGTCACAAGGTAAGTGGGATACCAAGGGAAAAAACAAAACAACAAAAGAATACTGAATTTCATAGAAAAGTAACTTTGATTTTTACCAATTAATAAACAACTGTTTTAAAACTAGAGTTCTTTATTATTTGGCTGTATATGAGAGCCCCATTGACTGACCAGTAATAAGAAGAATTAATCTGCAGAAGAATAAACAAATCTAGACTTACAAAACCCATACTTATCATAACATTACATCTAGAGCTTCATAGTCCAGCAAGTTGGGCAGGGTAAGGGTGAGATGAAGTAGAGAAATAAAAGATATTGACCAACATTTATTAAAGTCTACTGTGCACTTGCTACTTCACTTGCCCTAATTTAGTCTACTATGTAATCCACTCAAGAAATGAATGATTGGAAGCTAATAGAAGTTAAGTAAATAACCTAAGGTCAGTTACATGAATGTGACCAGAGAAATTTAAATTGACAGAGGGAATAAAAAAGTAATAATAATAAGGTGAGATAGATAGATTGCAGATTGGTTGATTGCTTTTGCTTTGATATGCTCTACTTTTTCTGATACTTTGAAGCTTAGCAATTCTTTATTAGATTTTTTTTTCTTAAGATTTTATTTATTTGACAGAGAGAAACACAGCCAGAGAGGGAACACAAGCAGGGAGAGTGAGGGAGGGAGAAGCAGGCTTCCTGCTGAGCAGGGAGCCCGATGTGGGACTCGATCCCGGGTCTCCAGGATCATGACCTGAGCCGAAGGCAGTTTCTTAACCAATTGAGCCACCCAGGCGTCCCTCTTTATTAGATTTCTTGATGTTCGAGTAAATGAATAAATATCTGTTGTAAACATTTCTGAAGTAATCAACTCTTTTATTTCTATTTCAACCTTCTTGATTCTAGACTTTGCAAATTTAAATAGAAATTCTAATAAGTGAGGATTTACAAATATGTTGGTAACTGAGAGGTTTCACTGTTACAAATATAAATCCATAAAGTGAGACTCATTGTATTTACATAATTTGCAAATTTAGCAAAACATGAAATAGGAGTCTTGAAAACTAAGAGTAGGTGTTGATAGGAAAACATTCAATATATCCATTTTTAAAAAATTTCATGAAGAAGGTGGTAGTTGATGAACTATTTATTCATTAAGAGAAACACTTAACCCACGGGAGAGTTTTCCAGACTTTGGTGCTTCTGTGAAAGATGGCTTATGGTTGGGTAAGAAGGCAATGGATTGGCAATTAAATATCAGATGATAATTATTAAAAGGAGTGAGGATGAGTATAATCTGTTTTTTAATATGTAAATGACTAACAAACTGATTTTTGCCCATTTGGCTCTCTGGGAATTATTATTTTGGGAATAGATTTTCAGTTTCAGTATATTGTTTCTGGGAATTAGTCCCAGAATGATATATGATCAGACCTGGCATCTTAATCTTCCTGTTTTTTTCCTTAAAAAAATATAAACCTCTTTCTGAAATATAAGGTATATAAATAAACAACAAAGTCATGAACTGAAATATATATGTAAATCTGAGGAGGGCTCAGCTTCTATTCGTGGGCTAAACATGGTTTGTTGGCACTGCAGACAAACCACATGGACAGAATCCCAGGGCCCCTGTGGGATAAACTGGCGTGAAGCATAGGTTGTTGATAATCGTGCCTGACAAGTGCTTCCAGGTATTTGGCAACTCAAAGTACTATGTGCATTTGTCAGATAGCCAGTCAGGCTCAGGACTGAGTGTAGGCATGGAAGGAAGAAACTAAGATTAGGGAAAGTTTTAAACTTCAAGGAATTACCTAATATTTATATCTTTAGCAAAATCAAATTTTTCTTTAAATTAATCAGGAGACATTGGCTTATGGTTTTACCACCCCCACCCCTTTCATTGGCTTTGTTTAATTTCATTTCTAAGGAAACTGACACACATATTCTTTATCTGCTGCTAAGATCTATACTCTGAAGATTAGGTAGCGATTCTGAGTGACATGTTGTAAGGTTTTGATCCTATAATTAAGTTCTTTTTTTTTTAATGGCAAGAGTTTGCTACAGTTTGCTATCTGTCAGATAAGTAAAATCCTAAAAAGTAAATGAATGAAGAGACGATTGAATGAATAAATGAAATAACAAATGAAGCTAAGATTATTATAACCCTTGCTTCAGATCATGTCAACTAGTACTTTCTGAGGTACATGCTGGGAAGTTTTATGACAGTTCTTAAAGATGGATTTCTTCTCCTTTTTGTGTTTCAAGGTAAAATCATTTCTTTTATTGACATTCTCCATCATTAACCTTCAGGCAAGCTACAATTTTCTTCTCTATAAACAACTAAGTATACTTTTGACTGCATGAAGTATTAATTGCCTTTTCAATGGTATTCTAGCAATATTATGGAAGTATGCTTAGCTTCTTAGTACTACACATATCATAAAATTTTTCCATAGGCGATAAAACTATTTCTTATAAAACAACATTCTTTTATAGTATTGAAAAGAATATATGAAAAAATCATGAGTTAATCATCAAAGATGTATGTCTATAAGTTTTAAAAAAAAAGTAGTTCAAATATTCTTGAAAATCATTGCTCATTCTGTCAGGGAAAAAAAAGGTACTTTATTGAGCACGGAAAGCTACATAATAAGGGTTGTTTTTACTAGTCTCAGCTAAAGGGTTTATCAGGTTTGTGTTTTCTAGATTGCTGAATGTAATATTCAGGGGTATTTTTATTGCTTCAAGACACGTGTAGTGAGTCAATAATTTTCCATTATCATCCTAGCTTAATAATGTGGACAATATGTTCTATATAGACTTTTACATTTATTAGATTTAAAAACTGAAGACTTTCCATGAAAAGCATTGCTCTCATACAGAAGTAGTACAGATTTTGCTGGCTAAACCTCATTTATATAAAAAAGGGTCTATTTAGAAGTGTAACTTTACAAGATCACCTTGTGGGGTAGAAATTGGTGTTCTATACAATTTGTGGGAGTTTTTAACTTCTCAGTTAATTAAGTCTTTTCTCGGGGCTCCTGAGTGGCTCAGTTGGTTAAGCAACTGCCTTTGGCTCCGGTCACAGTGCCGGAGTCCACAGACAGCCCTGCATCTGGCTCTCTGCTCGGTGGGAAGCCTGCTTCTCCCTCTCTCACTCCTCCTGCTTGTGTTCCTTCTCTAGCTGTGTTCCTCTCTGTCAGATAAATAAGTAAAATCCTAAAAAAAAAAAAAAAATTCTAAAAATTTCTTTTCTCACATACACACAAAAAATATTTTTCTTTTAAAACATCCAGAGAACAACATGGTAAAAATGAAAAGGATAAAATTATCCATACAGCTACATTCTGAGATATCCATTTTTTTCTAAGATTTTATTTATTTATTTGAGATAGAGAGAGAGATAGGGAGAAAGCTAGCTTGCATGAGTGGGGGTAGGGAGGGGGCACAGAGAGAGGGAGAAGCAGACTCCCTGCTGAGCAGAAAGCCCAATATGGGGCTTGATCCCAGGACTCTCAGATCATGACCTGAGCCAAAGCATGAGCTGAAGCAAACACTTAACTGACTGAGCCACCCAGGAGCCCCTTGCAATATCCAATCTCAGCATTATGTTTGCACCATGAAAATTGTTTACAGTCTCTGAATGAATTTACTTTAAAATTTTGTAAAATTAAAATAATAGTTCATATATTGTCTTTAGCTAACTGATCTCAGTGATGTAAAACTAGTGTATTTCATATAAATAAATGCATTTCTATTACATGATTTTGCATGGCTGTATGAAGTTCCATGTTAAAGATTTAGCATGATCATTCAAACTTCAATCTTATGATGTGATAATTATTAATATTTCCCCTCTATATCAAATAATGCTATCTAAACATCCTTGCAGCAAACTATTTATATACATTCTTTATCATTTTAAGATTATTAATAATAGTGGAATTGCTGAATATTAATAGATAATATGCATATGTCTAATGTACTCTTCTAAGAATTTTCCATGTATTATCTCCAAATGGATTGTACTATTATTATTTTTATATAAAATATGAGGTCACTAAGTATATTGAGTTTCTGTAACTTGATTAAGTTTACAAGTGGCCCCAGTCTGTGCTCTGCAACATATCAAAGAATGTGTATATGCTTTTACTCAATTAGTTGATATTACTAAATTGTTTCCCAGTAACAACAGGACAGTTGACCTTTTTTCTTTTTTTTAAAGATTTTATTTATTTATTTGACAGAGAGAAACACAGCTAGAGAGTGAACACAAACAGGGGGAGTGAGAGAGGGAGAAACAGTCTTGCTTCTGAGAAGGGAGCCCGCTTTGGGGCTCAATCCTGGGACCCTGGGATTATGACTTGAGCCCAAGGCAGAGACTTAATGACTGAGCCACCCAGGCACCCCTGGACAGGTGATCTTAATTAGCAATGGATGAATATTATCTTTTATGAATTTGCATTGATTCATTAAGAATTCACAAAATACAATGTGCTTTTATGCTAATGTGTTTCTATTAACTCGATAGGACTGAATTTGTCTATTTGATAACCTACTATTTTAAAGTTTGTTAGACTACTTAACTGTCCATCAGCATCCAATGCACCTGCATGGCTCAGTCAATTAAGCGATTGACTTGACTTCGGCGGCTGCGCTCAGCGATCTCAGGGTTACAAGATTGAGCCCTGCATCTGGCTCAGTGCTGGTCCTGGACCTGCTTAAGATTCTCTCTCTCGCTCTTTCTCAAATAAAAACAGCAAACAAAAACAGTCCATCAGCATCTGTTGCCATTTCCATTTCAATTAGGAGTTGAAGTCAAAGTTTTGATGGATGAGTGCTTTCTTGGTGTTACTGAAAATTTGTAAAGATTATAGCATAGTTAGGCTCATATGATTCTGCCAGAACTTTTCTTTCTAACCTGCCCTTGTAATTTCACATTGACTGAGCCCAAGGATATGCACACATGCATCAACTGTGTACTTCCACCTGCCTAATTTCTTCAATTACTTAACTAAAGTGAAATGAATGCCTCAAAAAGATGTATTATAATGTGCTTGCTCCCTTAACCTTGAATTTCTGGATGAATTTTTGGACGTTTTGGAAAGAAGTGGAAAGAAGCATATCAGTCTAACTTCATATGACTTGTAATCAATATTAGAGACTCCTGGGTAGAATAAATACCAAGGTGCCAAGGCATAACTAGATTGATATTAATATGTACACTTGAGTCCTCTGCTTGGAGAAAGATCTGAAAGCACAAGCTCATTCACTAGCCTGCTGTGATTTGAAATCATTCCAGAATCTATCATTTACAATAACCACTAATTTCATATTCTGGTATCATTAGGTCAGCATACTTGACACAATTAATGTTTTCAAATACTATATGCAAAACCCTATTGTAGTAATTTGAGAAGTTGAACAAAGAAAATACCAAATATTTTATAGGTAGAAAGAAATGGAGAATATTAAAAAAAAACTCAATATTTTGAGTTAAAAACTCAAATTTAAAAAATGATATGGGGTTAAGTTTTAAGAAACAAAACAAAAAAACCCCTCCCTGAAGCAAAATAGTACTTCTTAGTATAGATGCATTTAAAACACTATCTCCAGATTACTTTAAAAGGAATCCTCTACCTTTTTCTTATAATTAATTCAATTTTTTCTGAGGGTTTTGTATGTGTGTAAATCCAGATTCATGTACCATCAAAGGACTCTGATATTTTAGAAGGATAGTTTCAACTTTCAGAAACTGTGAAACTCATTGTTCCATAAATAATTTAGTAGATTCTTTTAAGTGTAATTAAATTTTAGTTACTGTCACTCTTTATTGTTTTTTTGAACCATTAGACTATTTTTAAAGTTTTTTAAATCTCCCAAATGAAACTGAAAAAATGAAAAAGTAGATCATTTTGCATTTTCTTTTCCTGTATAAAAATTAAGCAGTGTTGCAATGCATTTTATGAGAGTTCTTTGGAAGAACAAAAAATAATTAATAGGAGCAAAATGACCACATTTTATATTTTCAGTCGATTGAGTATTTAAATGACAAAACAAAATAGTTGAAACAGGTGTAAAAATGTGGATTCAAGTAGTGTAGAAGGCCTTTGGTTTTTATCCATAAATTGTAAAACAAATGTTTTTCTTTCTTTTTTGCTGGCCAATTTACATGCTAAACAGTAATTCAAATCATCCCTCACTTTGATAAGCCAGCAGTATCAGTTCCACAGATCCCCATTTTAATTGGAATGAGGCTATGTTTAATCTTTGCCAATCTGTGTGGGAGGCAGTCAGATCAGAAGGGTGAATCTCAGTCGACCTGGAGGGCTGGTGTGGCTGTTGTCTTGCTTGGATCCCCTTTGGGAGCTGATACACCCAATCTCTGTCTCCTGAGTGCTGGCTGCTAGTAGCTCAAAGCTGCCCCTTGCCTTGAATTTTGCCCTCCACTAATGGAAACTGCTTGGCACAGAAATAGGAAATTATGCTCCCCTACTACCTCCCAGGCAACCTGTGACCAATGATCTACTCATAAGGGTCAGAAACGGGATGATACCTTGTTTCAAGGTATAACAACTGAGGATACGGTTCCCACTCCAGGACTCCCTGTGAAGTGAACCTGAGGCCAGATCTCACCTGCACTGACATCTGCGACTAGCTCTTCCCTGACCTGGTCTGCTTTCCTCACTTGTTACATGTGTCATTGAAATACTTCTCCAAGGCATGACTTATATAAGAATCTGTTTCTCAAATTCTTCTTGTGGTGAATTTAATATAAGACAATATGGTATCCTTAGTGGAAAAAAAAAATCAGTGTCAGTTGACATTGAAATGATGCTTTTTAAGTGTATATTGAGAAAGTTCCAGATGATTCTAATTTTGTGCATTCATTTAAAATGAGAATTTTTAAAAACTGGATTCAGAGTATTGGTTTATTTCTTAGTCCTGGTCTGTTTGCATTTAAAATCAAGGTTGTTGCCAATTGAAAGTAAAATGAAATTGCTTTGATATTATACTTTCACAAAAGTTATATTTTTACCTTTAAAACAAGATTTATTCTTTTCCTTCCATAAGAGTGAGGGAATTTAATGATACAAAAAAAAAGATTGTCAACTTTTTATAGAATGTGTATAGTTTGATAGATAGAATCAACAATGAATATGAAGAAAACCCAAATCTTTCCATAAGCATGTTGGGTTTCTCAGCATTTTTCTCTGCTTAAATGATATTGACGGTTGTCCTTATTGAAGAGGAAGTAAGTATGTGCTTGGAGCCTCGCAGACAACCATTCATCATTCTCTCATGCAAAAGATAGAACCCCTATGCCAGCACACAGAATCCAATGGCAGCTACAGTAGCAGAAAATCAATAGAGTGTATTAGGAAACTCAAAGGCTAATCAGAGCCCAATCTCCAGGCGTGATGTACTCTAAGAGAAGCATTGCTTTAGGACATAACTCAATTCCCTGAACATTGCAGACTGTAGCTTAATTCAAGCATTTAGGGGGAAAATGAGGGTCTTTAAAATATACATTTTGTTCTTTATTGCCTCCCAGAGAAGCTTCAGTGCAGTACTGTAATGAATAATGATAACATACATTCTTAAAAACTGATGTTAGCTCAGTCATTATGCCCAAATAGAATGAGAGCCCATGCTGTGTGAAGCAATGAGATGTCATTAGTAAGCAGCATTTCTGCTAAAAGAAAGATGCATATTGTTACTTGTTAAACACACTATTAATATCTGTAAAGGTAAATGACAATTGGTTCTTTACTTTCCTAAGCAGTTGCATATTTTAACTGATGCTGAACTCTTAGTGAAGCTACATACACAAATCAAAATTTATTGTGTGATACATTTCAAGTAAGTTGAAACTGAAATTGTAAAATAAAATTACATGTAGGTTAAATTATCCAAAAATACCAGGCTCTCAACAATACCTGAATATTTTGTACTGGTACAGTCCTTTTTCCCTTAGAAATTCAAAGCACTTCAGAATAATACATAGTATGGCAATTTTTCCAAATTTTCTCTAGAATAAGTAGAATATATTCTTAATTTGAGGTATTTTTAATTTTTGCCATCATGGAAATATAGATTTATGTAAAATTGTATCATTGATAAAGTTTCATCATATCATATTTAGGTAGTTTTTATATATTTTTAAAAGATTTTATTTGTTTATTTGACACAAAATGAGAGACACACAGTGAGAGAGGGAATATAAGCAGGGAAAGTGGACAGAGGGAGAAGCAGGCTTCCTCCTGAGCAGGGAGCCCGATGTGGGGGCTCGATCAAGGACCATGGGGGCTCGACCCCAGGACCCTGGGATCATGACCTGAGCCAAAAGCAAATGCTTAACAACTGAGCCACCCAGGCACCCCAGTTTTTATATTTTTAAGTCATCAAATGTCTCTATAAGAATAGTTTTGCTTTTTTTTTGATACATTTATCATATCTCCGAATGATTCTGAATTGTATAGAACAAGTTCCTGTTTCAGTATGAACGGGACATTTATATTTTTAATGAGCCTCTGATTTTATCTTAGTTAGGCTAAAACTTGAATTTAAATATTGTATACATATATGTATTTATTGTAATAGATGAAATGTCAAGGTCAATTGGAATCCAATAATCCCAGCAAAATGAAATAATATCATGAAAAATGAAGTCCTGCTTGGAAACAAAACTAATTAAGAGTTTTTTAATGCCCCAGAGAGAGAAGTGTATAGAGAGTAGTCATACTTGGTTTAAGATTGGCAACTCTGTTTGATATGACAGCACATTCAGCTCGACTCATGCTGGCACAATCAGGCATCTGGGATGATAATTATTAGACTTCAGAACACTTCTTGGAAACTGTCCATGTATTAGAATGCTTACAAAAGTGGGTCTTCTGGAATTACCATAGTTTTATTAATAAAGTAATAATGCTCTGTCAATATTTATTACTTTACCTCTGAGTTATTGCTATTTTGACATGCAAAAGAAGAGTTCTACAGATTTAAAGAAATACTTTCACAAAATACAAGTCCTTTTGGCTTCATTTTTGAAACAAATCTTATCATTTACAATGCCAGTATTTAAAATTCCAAATATACTACTTCTGTTGAATAATACTTGTGAATAAGCAATCATAAATAAAATGAATGAATCTAATTTTAGTACAGACTTAAATATTTTACCTTTTTTACTAGTTAGCAATTTTGAGATGACTTATTTATTTTATTTTATTTTTTTTAAGATTTTATTTATTTGACAGAGAGAAACACAGCTACAGAGGGAACACAAGCAGTGGGAGTGAGAGAGGGAGAAGCAGGCTTCCTGCCAAGCAGGCAGCCTGATGAGGTGTTTGATCCTGGGACTTCGGAATCATGACCTGAGCTGAAGGCAGAGGCTTAACCATTGAGCCACCCAGGCATCCCGAGATGACTTATTTTTAAAGGTTTAAAGGTTTTTAAATAAAGGTTCATATATATATATATATATACACATATATATATGTATATATGTATATTTATATTTATTTATATATATGTATGTATATATGTATATATGTATGTATATATTATATATTAATATATCATATTATTATAATATAATATTATATATAATATAATGTAATTATATATAATATAGTATATATAATAAATTATATATTATATATATATATAATCCTAATACAATATTCACTTAAAAATGTCATTTGGTAAGTATTTTTTAAGGTGAACAAGAAAAGACTAATTTGAAGTTTCAATGGAGAGTTCTCTGGATAGACTGAACATATATTGAAAATGATTGAGTCTGTGTTCTTTTCTGAGAGTTTATGTGATTTATTTACCGAGGCATAGAACAGGTCCTGCCACTTGTAACCTTGGGTAAGTCACCTTAGTGTGTTCATGCAGAATCTTAAGACATTTTATTGACTGTAAACAATTTACCTGACATAAGTCTGACAGAATAAAGCACAATTTTACAAACACATTTATATGTTGCAATATGAAGATATTTTCTCAGACTTTCATCCAGCACTATTCTCCCAAATCCCATAAAATCCTTGTCCCATAAAGGTGCCTGGGTGGCTCAGTTGGTTAAGAGTCTACCTTCAGCTGGATCGGGCCCCACATCAAGCCCCACATTGGGCTCCCTGCTCAGTGGGGAGCCTGCTTCTACCTTTGTTTCTTCCCCTAGTTTGTGCTCTCTCTCTTTCAAATAAATAAATAAAATCCTAGACTCAATCATTAGAAGGTCCCAAAAGGTAAGGTACAAGTGTGACCTATGAAAAGAACTGCATGATTCTTTTAATATATACATACAGAAATATGGGGAATATTTATGGATTTTAAAGGGCTGGGATAATGGTGGAAAGATCATAAAGTTAGATCAGGCCAAATGTATTTATACTGTCCCACCAAGAAGAGATCCTAGATTCAGAGTTTGACTAAAGATGTTAGAAAGGATTCTAACAATTGTTTTGCTTGATTGTCTGAAAGATGAGTTCTAATGTGCTTATCCTATATAAAGATGATGTTTCAGAATTTTCTTAGTATACTACAGAGGAGGATGCCCAAAGTCTTAGAGGGATTATAATGTTAGACTATATTTATCAGGTTAAGACCTACTCAGTCATGACAGAAGAGTTCATATGACATACCTTTCATGATAAATATGATGAACAAATTTGTGAGAGCACCCCCAACATCCCTGAAGAGTTTGATGGTAATTTTTCTATGCAGGTCAGAAATTACAGTGAGTAATGCTGCCATCAAACTGGGGTTCTTAAATGCACAGGAATAATGGAGCATCAGGAAGGTAGGGGCCAAGTGATGACACTTAGTTACAAATACAAGGTAATTATGGTTAGAAAAAAAATTTCCACAAATAACTGATTTTTCTGCATATTGTTGTTTTACAGCAAAGTTAAGAATATTTCTATAAGAAAATAGTTCATGGTATTAAACTTAAAGATTTCTGTCTCTCCAGAGGTATTTCAAGATAATAAAAATAAAAACCTTTCCTGTCCTCACTAGAAACATTTGTTTATATTCCAGAGTAACAATAATGTGGAAGGTAGGACAGTCAGGTCATCAACAGACCCAGTAAATTTAGAGTTTCCTATTATTTTTAAAAAGATTTTATTACTTATTTGGCAGAGAGTGTCGGGGGCAGACCCCAAAGATGGCGCCGAGCACATGACCGCATCAGCACAAACAGTTCCAGGAAGCGCCCACCCTGAAGACACGTGACCGCATGCCTTATGGATATGTGGGTCCGTGCTCAGTGAGTGATCACCAGATGCCACCAATGCCTGCTGGCCGTGCAGTCCACACCCCACGTGATCTCCTCTCTGAGTGGCTATAAAAGGGGGCTAGAAAGCTTCCCCAAGGGAGTGAGGAGGGGAGAGGAAGGGGAGAGGAAGGGGAAGAATCGGAGAATAAACAGAATAAACGAGAGCTTCAACATCTACCCGTGTGTTGCATCTTCTTTGCTGGCGGGGAACGCGACAGAGAAAAACACAGCTAGAGATAGAACACAAGTAGGGGGAGTGGGTGAGGGAGAAGCAGGCCTCCCGCCCAGCAGGCAGCCCAATGTGGGACTCAATCTCAGGACCCTGGGATCATGATCTGAGCTGAAGGCAGATGCTTACTTAATGACTGAGTCACCCAGGAACCCCTAGAGTTTCCTAATTTTTAAGTTTCTCTCTTATGATCTAGGCCACTGTACGTGCAGTAATATATGCTCCACAATGTGTCTATGTGAAGATAGAGGTTGAAGTAATCAGGGTTAAAATACTGTTCTGTCTTTCTTTTACTATAAGTAATAAATTTATAAATTTATGTTCTTTGCCTCTGATCCATGGATCTTATGACTTTTTATTTCTTCTCTAGGTGTGTGTGTGTGTGTGTGTCTGTGAAAAAATCAGGCTAACCGGTTAGCTTATAAGTGAGTAAAAGCTCAGCTCCTTCACAGGGTTTGACTTATCATTTGATACATGCAATACATTTTAATGAAGAAAACTACTTTTATAAATATAAAACACAAAAGGAAAAAAAAGCTTGATGAAATATTTTTGCTAGTGAAAAGGATTTTTAGGGAACTGTGGGTAATCTTCCTAGATAAGTAAATCAGACACCCTGAGAAATGGAATATGATGATTATATTCATCAAAATAAGGTGTTGGTTTATAAAATTTGACAAAATGGTTCAATTTAGATGAATTTTTAAATGTGTTGGTTATTCAATTTAAATGAATTTATAAATGATAATTTCTTGTGCATACATTGTGTACTTAAAGACATATTGTGACAACATGATATTTATCTCCAAGGAGACTTCAGTAGCAATAAGGAGCTAAAACTATCTCCTATGAACAATGGCAGCTAATACATCTAAACTGCAACTTCTGGTACATGTATGCAGATTTTGGAATTTCAGAAAAATAGTAATTACTATGGGATAGAGCAGGAGAGAAAAGTTTCATAAAGCAAAGAGATTTACTGATATTTAAAGTTTTTAAGATTCAGTTTTAACTGAATTAAATTTTTAACTTCTCTATAAATATTTTATAATAACTTTTATTAACAAGTTAACATTTTTCTGTTAGCATTCACTTCACAGTTATGTTTTTATTTTTAAGATTTTATTTATTTGCTTGAAAGAGACTGAGAGACAAGCATGGGGGCAGGGGAGAAGCAGAGGGAGGAGCAGACACCCCACTGAGCAGCGAGCCTAACATGGGGCTTGATCCCAGGACCCCAGGATCATGACCTGAGTAGAAAATAGACATGTAACCAACTGAGCCACCCAGAAAGCCCTACACATAGTTATTTCTAACGTGAGCGTACAGAAACATGCTATAGAGTAGCAGGTAGATTTTATGTGTATTTTAAACATCATATATGAAACTTCATATAAGTTTGGTCTTGAACAGTGCTGATTTAGAACCTCTAAAATATAGATTTTTTAAGATGAGGCAGTCCCTGTTAAAAATTCCTCAATAGATTTAATATTAAATCCAAGCACTTTAACAAAATCTGCAGGGCACATGTTTGATTTGTCCCTTGCTTATTTTTCCAATCTCATCTAATGCAATTCTCTATTGCTCATTAAGTTTCAGTCAAACTAGCCTTTGGACTATTCCAAGACAATATTAAATTCTCTCACTTCAGCCCATCTGCATTTGCTGTTCTTTTTCCCTGGGAAGCTCTTTCTCCAGCTTCCATTAGATAGATTGCCTTCATTCATTAAAGTCTCCAGCTGCACTTCTGCTGATCCCCCAAACCATAGACATTTTTTCACTAATTTTGGAACATTTTCAGAGACACTATCTTTAGATATTTTGTTTTCTTTAGATATTGTATTTTTTCTCTAATTATTTTCTGTTGCAACTGTGGAAGATAATTTTGTCTTATCATCCATACTATATTTTCCATTTCTGTCTCTGGGAATTTGGGGTAATTTTCCTAGTTCCTTGACTGATAAGTTGTATCTAATCAGTTCTTTATGTTTCCACTGAATTTTTAAAATGTTAGTAACTATTTTAATTTCTAGAATTTCTGTTTCTTTCCAAATATCCATTATGATTTTTAGTTTTCTTTTACTTTTTAGATAATTATATACATATTTTATAATTCAATTCTGTGTCATCGATTACCTAAACATGAGAATCTCATTTTTGGTATCTACTGACTCACTTATGTTTTAAATAGTTTCAAAGCTTTGGTTCCAGTGTTTGGATTGTGAGTTCATTAAGAAGTTGCATCTTGTTTGAGCCCCACATTGGGAGCACTGGGTACTGTTAGCTATAGAAATATTTTATAAAAAAAAATATCCTATAGAGAAAATTTGCATTTACTTCTTCAGATTCAGCATATGATAGAGTGCAAATTTGCTTTTTACTTAAAATTGGAACTTAGGTTCTATGTCTGAATTTTTCATGGGAAATCTTTTTTTCCATACACAGAGCCACAAACAGGCAAGTTTTCTTGCTACTTCCTTGAATCAAAGGATAGATTTTCCGGTCTCCTTTCTGCAGAAAGAGCTGATTTAGTAGAGTCCCAACATAAATTATAAAATCCAAGTTTCTCTTGTAAGGGCTCACCATTTCACATAAGCCCATAACCACATTGCTTGTCATCCTTTTGGCATTAGCACTACTTTGATATCAAATTCCATTTTCAGCTCTTAGTTCTCTGGGCAGCCAAAATATTAGCTCATGAGTTTAATATCATGGCTATAGTTACCATTATTGCTTACTAGATTTATTTGTGTAAAGGTCCCATATTAGCATATTCAACCAAGTTTTAGAGTCAGAAATTGCCACCCTCTCAATGTTCCCTATTTTCTTTCTTTTTTAAAAGATGTTATTTATATATTTATTTATTTGAGATAGAGAGGGAGAGAGACAGAGAGAGAGGAAGTGGTCGGAGGGGCATATGGAGAGGGAGAGAAAGAGAAAAGAGAATCTGGAGCAGGAGCAGCCTCCCTGCGAGCACAGCACAGGGCAATCTGAGAACCCTGAGGTCATAACCTGAGCTAACATCAAAAGTCAGATGCTGGACCAACTGAGCCACCCACATGCCCCCCTATTTTCTCTCTTAATATGATATATTATTTCTGCAGAACAGAGCATTTTCTACCATTTATAATTACAGTTTTTATTTTTTCTATGTATCTTGAAGAGAGAAAAAATTTTTATATATATTATGCACTGTATATTATATATATTATACAGTTTGGTGTCTAGAGTATAGCTTAAACACAAAGCAAAGGCTTACTAAATATATTATCAACTAAGAGTAGCATATGACTCTGAAGAAAGAAAAAATTCAGCAACAGAAGTTCTCCCTCTGGGATGGCCAAGTAAGCACCTAACAGGCTGATCCTCCCACAAATAAAAACTACAAGCTTTCGACAATAATCTATGGTAGAGTGAAAAAAAATTCATAGTACAGTGCCTACAAAGGGCCAATAAAGCATGTGAACTGAGTTTTGAGTTGTTGACTAAGAGAAAGAGTTTTACTTTGATTCTAGCCAAGTTAATTGTCTGTGAAAATAAAAACATCAAAATTCTTTATAAGAATATAAGAGAATGTGTAGCCTCTTTAACATAGCATTTATAACATCTGGTCCAAAGTAAAAGTTACTTAATATAGGAAGAATGAGAAAAAATTGATCCATTCTTTGGGGGGGGAGATAATCAATAAGCACTAATCCCAAGATATTAGAAATAGCAATAATGACCTAATAGCAGGTCATCTAATTATAATAAACGAAGTAAAATAAATGTGAATTTGATGAAATAAACAATGAAAACTTCACCAGTGAATTAAAACTACAAAAAGAACTCTACAGAGATGAAAGAGGTGAAAAACAATGTCTGAAAAAATCAATCAAATGGACTTTGAGTTGAATAAGAAAAGAGTTGGTGAGCTTGAAAATAGATTAATAAAAATGTCTGATTTGAGGACCAGAGAATAAAAAGATTGGGGGGAAATGAGGAAGCTTAAGATTATTTGAATGATGTAAAGAAACACTAACATATATATAATTGGAAAACAAAAAAGAGAAAGAAGAAATATAATGAGACAGAAAAAACAGTTTGAAGACATAATGGATGAAATTTTTCACATCTAGGTGAAAGTTATATATTTGAAAAGAGAAGAAGACTAAAAATTCCAAACTAGATAAAAATTAACAAGCCTAGATACATCATACTGAAACTACTTAAAACCAACAATAAATAAAAATCTTGATGGCATCCAGAGACAAATCACGCATCACATCCAGGGTAAAAATGATTACAATGGTACCCACCTTCTCAAGAGAAATCATAGAAGCCAAAAGAGAAATGCATAACAATTTTAAATGCCAAATGGAAAAAAATACTAACCTAGAATTCTAAATCCATTGAAAATATCCTTCAAGAATACTAGCTAAAGATATTTTTAGATAAAAGTAACTAAGAGAAATAATTACCAGCATATGGCACTACTAAAATGTTAAATGAAGCTATAAAACTTAACACAATTAACAAAAGATGAAACAGGTCTATGACTACTGATACATTGATTTTATTTTGATAAGTCACCCCACAAAGAAAAACCCATGCCCAGAAGATTCTGTTGTGAGTTATTTTTTTAAAAAATCAATTTTATATTGGAAAAAAAACTTTCATAAAATAGAGGAAGAAAGAACAATTCCCAGTTAGTTTATAAAACTGCATAACTTTCATACCAACTCCTGTTAATTATATCACACAAAAGGAAAATAAAGACAATATCACTTATGAGCAGAGAAGCAAAGATCTGTATAAAACCTTAACAAATTGGATCCATTATTACATACAGAAAAAATATACTATGACCAAGTAGGGTTTATCTGTGGAATGCAAGAGTGCTTCAACATATAAGCACAAAACAATGCAATTCACCATAACAGAATAAAGAAGAAAAACTCTAGAGTCATTTTAATAGAAACAGAATAAATTTTGACAAAATGTAATTCCTACTCATAAACAAAACACTCAGCAAAACTAAAAATAGATAGTGACTCTTCAATCCAATAAAGGGCATCTGTGAAAAATCTACCATTAATATCATACTTAATTGAATATATTTCCCTTAAGATTGGAAAGAAGGTAAGGAATGCTATTCCATTTTTTTCTATTGTTCTATTTCATGATGTTGAATAACTTGTGTTTTGAATAGGAGCGTTATTCACAGTAGCCAAAAACTTGAAAGAATCCATGAGTCATTGAAAAGATAAGTGGACATACAAACTAAGGAGTATTCACACAAACAAATAATACTGAGCAATAAAAATTAATGAATTAATGAAGCACACAATGACATGAATGATTCCCAAAACCATAATACTGAATGGAAGGGCTCTTACACAAAGAGGATATATTGTATGATTTTATTTATAAAAAGTTCGTAGAAGAGTCAGATCTTAACTATAATAGATAAAATCAGAATAGTGAAGTCCTCAGAAGAGAGCAAATAGAAATCGACTGTGAAGTGTTACCAAGGACTTTTATATAATGATCAGAATGTTCTATATCAGAAAAGTTTGAAGTATATACATTTTTCAGAACTCAGCTAATAGGTTAGAGAGATGTGTGCCTTTTATTGTATGTAAATTTTATATGCAAGGAAAATATCTGTAAAAATATCTAACTAGTCAGTGAAATTCAGACTAAACTGTTTATGGATATCTGTACAGATGTTTATAATTTATTTTAAAGTACATAAAAAAAGGATTCTATTTTGCATGAATAGAGCCAGAAATATATGGGCAAGCACATGATAATTAAGAATAGTAAATGTTATTGAAGTCAGAATCTAGGTGATAGGTTTACTGGTATTCATTGTAAAATTCTTTCAACTTTTATATATACTTGAAATTTTTATAGTCTAATGTTGATGAAAAAAAAAAAAACTACTCAGAAGCCCTCATTCCTTTCCCAAGTACTACAAAAAATAAAAACAAAAACAAAAACAAAGCAAAATAAAACAAAACAAAAACCAGAAATTCATTGCCTATAAACTTCCTGAAGGCAGGGACCATATCTGTCCTTTCCAGGATACCATGTAGGTGGTACTCACAAAAAACATAGAGTATTTGTCGACTGAATAAATACATAAATTCACTTTCCCCTACCTTTAGTTTAATTTCCTGTTAATGTTTTATACATACTCTGTAACCAAAAAAAAAAAAAAAAAAGTAATACATACACCAGTCTGTAGGAATCCCTGATGACATAGACCATTTGATAAATACCTAAAATGTTTAATTAGGTTCAGAAAAAAAAAATATTTCTCACAACTAAGAATTGGATATTTAGGCTTAACATCCTGGCATTCATTTGAAGAATTTAGAACCTATACCAAACAGTTCAGCAGAAATTTGAGTCCAGTGGCAGCTGGGTGGCTCAGTCATTTAGTGTCTGCCTTCAGCTCAGGTCATTATCCTGGAGCCGGGGATCATGCCCACTTTGGGCTCCCTGCTAGGAAGGAAGCCTGCTTTTCCCCCCCTCATTCCACCTGTTTGTATTCCCTCTCTAGCTGTGTTTCTCTCTGTCAAATAAATAAATACAATTTTTTAAAAAGAAAGAAAGAATGAAAGAGAGAGAAAGCGAGAGAGAGAGAGAGAGAGAGAGAGAGAGAGAGAGAGAGATTAGAGTCCATAAAGTTTGGGACTAATAACCTAAATAAAAGAAGAACTGAAGAATCTAGGTGATAGGTTTACTGGTATTCACTGTAAAATTCTTTTTTTACAAGGAGAGTCTGATGGACTTAAGTTTATTTAGGTTAAGAAAACTAAGAAAAGTCCTCTTTATACTCAAGGCTGATAGGATAAAGGACAGAGGTGATAGTATACCCAGGACCCTAGGTCTGCTTAGACTCTTAGAGAAGGCTTCTTTCAGTAGGACAGGGAGCCATCTAGGAGCTTCCCATCAGAAGCAGGGACCAAAGAGGAAGGGATTTCCCAGGGAAATAGGACCATGAAGAAGGTGCAACCACCACCATATTGCACTATACTCCACTTGAAGCCAAAAGTAGGATAAACACCAAAGATCTCTTCTTTTGTTTTCCCGCATCCTGTGAGTCCTTCCTATCTGCCTGTTTCAAGGCAGCTTTAACAATATAATCTGTGCGCCTTAGTTCTCTGTGATAGAAGAAAGGCAGAAAAGATGGATCTGAGAAGAAACAGGGAAATGATTGGTTCACCTATGATAACACATTTGAGTATTTCGCAAACTGTAATAATTGTTGCCAAAATGTATAACACCATCTGATAGACATCAGAAAAATATAAATTGCTCAGCAAAATACCTAGCATATCTGCCTTGGTCAGAAAGAGAGAAAGCTGCTTCCATAACTTTCTTGAAGTGTACTTATTTGTTCATCCCCAAGGCAACAGATGTACTAATCTGATTAGTCTGAATTTGATATTTTTTGGACTGAATGTTACATGTAAGTAAACTCTTCTGTCTCAAACATCTTCATTTTCTATTACTGAAATCAGAAATATGAAAAAACATGGGGCGCCTGGGTGGCTCAGTCGTTAAGCAAGTGCCTTCGGCTCAGGTTATGATCCCAGAGTTCGGGATTGAGCCCCGCATCAGGTTCCCTGCTTGGTGGGAGGCCTGTTTCTCTCTCTCTCACCTGCTCCCACACTTGTGTTCCCTCTCTAGCTGTGTTTCTCTCTGTCAAATAAATAAAATCTTTAAAAATATATGAAAAAACAAACTGACAGAAGAGGGTGTGGGGAAATGGGATAATTGGGTGATGGGTATTAAGGAGGGCATGTGTTAGGATGAGCACTGGGTGTTATATACAACTAATGAACTGTTGAACATTGGGTATGCCAGCTAACTGAATATAATTTGTAATAATTAAAAAAGCATCCTGGAATTCTCCCCCCTTATTATACACATACTGAATAGGGTTCGGTCTTGCAATTCTCTGCCTTGTGGCAACATGGTCCTCCTTAGGCCCAGTTCTCCCTGAGGCACACCTGAGTAAAGAAGATTCAAAGGTGAAGGTTGGCTTATGATGGAAGAGATGCCCTTTTAGACCCTGATTTAAGCTCTTCTCTTGTTCTTCAATATTGCATGTGAAAGAAAGCCTTGCATTTGGCATTTTAAGTTACTTGCACAGATTAATAAAATTG
Organism: Spilogale gracilis; assembly: GCA_004023965.1. Lineage (NCBI taxonomy): Eukaryota > Metazoa > Chordata > Mammalia > Carnivora > Mephitidae > Spilogale > Spilogale gracilis. Next base: position 14,425 of record PITA01019527.1, on the reverse strand, counting down.
CTGCTTGATTTTCATTTGGCTAGAAATCTTCATGTGTATATTCTTCCAGCCAGAACCCTGGTGTGGAAGAGAAAGGAGAGTGCTTGGCCTTGAATCCCAAATAGTAAGCTCTAATTAAATGGTAGCTGTTTGTGTTGTTGTTGGAGCAACATATTATAACAGGTTTTGAACAGAGAGAGTAAAATGAAGATAATATATATAATTTTTATATTTTTCCAAATTTCCAAATTTTATAGATTCATTTAAATCATGTATATAAAGGAAGTATCTGCAACATTATCATTAAACAAAATAATTTAGGAGTAATGACACCTGTTTAATGTTTAAGACTAAAATCTTCTGATATTATCTTGGATTAGGAATGTTTATTTGCTCTGTGATACTTCTACAAGGGAAGGAGTTGAGGCTATTTTGAGAAACAAAATTAATGGCAAAGGATACCATAGAAACTGCACATAGCAACAAGGGAAAATGGTGACTGAACAATGCTGAAAAATACAGAGAGATGAAAGCAAAGATCATACATAAAAACACTTACACAAGGCCATTGTCAGAATGAGGTTATGAACATGAAAAAACTAAAATTAAGTGATTAAAAGACAAATTTAATTTGATTCAGAGTGAAAGATATAGGTACAGGAAAAACTGCTGTCTTCTACCCCCAATACTAGTAAGTGTTTTCATCCTTCACAAGGTAGGAGGAATTGCTGGTAAAATTATTAGAGAGCTAAGCCCATCCACCAAGTCATATTTTCCTACTAAGAAGCTGATCTGCCCTCTGTGTCTCTCCGTGTGACCAGGGCTTCAAGAAGTTGACCTTACCAAGTATTTATTTTACTTTCTATTTCTTCTCTGCACGTGGCATGGGTGATTCAGTTGAGCCAGAGACTATTATTACCAACCAGGTTCTCCTGCTAGTCTCTAAATATTAGACAATAATTTAGGCAACTCCCAACTCCCTGAAATTATTTTGATTTCCTTTGGTATACACATTTTGATACTCTGATTCTTTCATTTTTGCTGCTTAATGACAATGTTTTAATCACACATGCATAAACATTCTTCTGAGTTGGCTTTAAATCAATCTTTTTAATCCTGTAAATCTCTACATCTAATATGAAGGATTAACTAATAATGTATTTGTGTCACATCAAAATTACTTTCAATTGTGGAAAAGTAATTTGAAGTTAATTCTGTACCATCGTTAGTGGATCTACTTAAAGCTCACAGAAAAACTCAAAAGGAAATTAATTATATATTTTAAATATTTTTTCTAGATATATTTTTAAATATTTTATTTATTTATTTGAAAGAAGGAGAGAGAGAGACAGAGAGAGAGAGAGCGAGCATGAGAGGGGAGAAGGTCAGAGGGAGAAACAGACTCCCTTTGGAGCTGAGAGCCTGATGTGGGACTCGATCCCGGGATTCTGGGATCATGACCTGAGCTGAAGGTAGTTGCTTAACCAACTGAGACACCCAGGCACCCCTAGATATGTGTTTTAAAAAGTCTAAATTCAGAACTCACTTACCTAAGGGGGATGTGTGAGAGACTGTTAAACTGACCACTAAAAACCCAGTCTCTCTTCTTATACACAGAACTGGACTACATTTCCCAGCCTCTTTTGCAGTTAGATGTGACCATGTGACCATATGGCAGACAGGAGAACATGGGTCAAATGATGTGTGCTACCTGTAATTCTGCCCATAAAACTCTCCTACATATGAACCACTAAGATTTTTCCCTTTTAAGATGGCTAGAAGACCACCCCCATGGCAAACTTGAGTGCTTTGTGTTAAAGTATTAGAGCCATAATGTGGAATAAACTAGAATTCTTGTGCTGTTACTTGATGAAGAATTATTCATTTATCAGGAGCTACCATTTTAAACTTTGTCATACCTATAGATATATTTTATGTAATTGCCATGATAGACTACTTGGTTTGGAAGCTTATTTGTCATTGCAGCATTACTTTAATGAAGGTAATATAATAAAAGTAAAATAAATCAAAATGTGTTTTAATAAGTTCCCTGTAATGTTAAAGTCCTCATGTATCTTAAGGTAAAGAGCTCAACTAGATGTCATTCCAATTGATGTCATCTTTGGAGGCCATTCTCCATGGCGTCTGTGCATATGTAGTATTAGATTTTGTTACGAGCTCCTTTCTCCAAGAATATTTACATATTATACAGCCTTAGAAGATATAGGATCTTTTACTGGGGCTGAGGGTAAATTGGTTTCTGTCCAGGATCATAAAAATAATGTCTCCATTTGAGGCAAAGAGTTGCCAGTTCCTTTATAAGATTAGAGATGGCCTAATTCTGGACTTCCCAGGTGGGAAAGAAGCTACTTACGTGTAATATCCAAAAGAGCCCATGTCCTTCTTTCTTGTATGGGGCTTGGAGAGCAAGGAGAACGAAAGACGGCATGAAGCTCCTGCTGCCTGCTATAGCACAAGATCCTTTTTCTCTGACCCAGGAGTCTGCTGGCACATATGAAACATGACATGCTAAATCATTAGCTTACAAGTGTGATAAATCTCACAGCCTTACCAGTCGGAGATGGCCGGAAGACCATCTCGACATCCCTCTCTAGATGTGTGTGTGTGTGTGTGTGTGTAAGTATGTTTAGGTGCTTTGTTTCTAAATCTGTCTAAACTAAGTCATACCTTTTGCTTTCTTTGCTCCTTCCTGTTTACTCCACCAACTGCCATCTCTTGCTCCTGCCACAAGTACTTACATATTTATTGAATTTCTTTTCAAGAAGTGTGGTAGAAACAAATGTTAAGAACAATAATCAATGTACTTAATCAGAGTGGAAACAAAAAAATAATGATGATGATAGTGTTGTTAATTATAACTTAGAAGACTGTACATGACAGTCATTTTAAGTACTTTTCATGTTTTTACTCATTTAATACTTGTATCACTATAGGTAGGTATTACTGTTATTCCTTTATAAGTTGCCTATAAACAGTTATTTTGAATTTTTATAGAATTGTGTACAATAGTTGTGCTACACTGCAGAGTCTTAATCCATTTAGGCTGCTTTAACAAAAACCACAAAACACCACAAAGTGGCTTATAAATGACAGAAATTTATTTCTTACAGTTTTGTAGGCTGGAAGTTTGAGATCAAGATGCCAGCATGGTTTGTATTGTGGTGAGAGCCCTCTTCCTGGTTCATCGATAGCACCTTCTCTCTGTGTTGTCACATGGCTGGAAGGCTGAAGAATCTCTGTGAAGTCTCTTTTATAAGAGCATTAACTCCATTCATGAGTGCAGAGCCTCATAAGACCTTACCTCCTATCACCATCACCTTTCAGGGTTAAGGCTGAACCCATGAATTTTAGGGATACGCATTCAGACCATGTCAATCAGCCTAGATGCATTGAGAAACACCAGACACTGCCGCAGGCCTGGTCTTCAGATGCCATGACTTACTCCAGTTGCTAACCAACTTCAGAACTTAGATATCACCCCAAATAAAGGAGGAGCTAAAAAAAGGTAATTTACATTGATGTTCTTTTAGAATGTAGTTATCTGAAGTGACTGGGAAATCATAGAATTAGATGGAAACTAGGGAGTTCTAAAACTTATTTTTTTAAAATGAGAGCTTGTGATAAAGTGCAGTTATCATGACATAATGGTTATTACAGAATTAGAATAAAAACTGCAACTGCAGTAGGCTTCCTAAATACCAGATCTTTTAAGAGATGGAATGATCAAGAGTATTGATTATGCAATCAAAAAGAAAAGCCTACTTTCTAGGTGGCTCAATATAGGTAAGACAAGAGAGGTAATCATTTTAATCAATTTGTTAAATCATCTCCACATTTCATTTGAAAAAAGCACAGATATTGATTGCTATAGAATTCTGTTTTACCAATTATACTATCATAGCTTAGCAAATTCCAGAAGACATAGAGCTTAGTATTTTTCCCCTCTGTATCCAACAGCCTTTTGAATCATGTCTTAAGGTCTCTAGAAAGTGGCAGGCCTGCATATTCCGTCTGAGGTTGCTTGCTGTCTCTCCACTGCCCACAGTGGGATCCATCATGCAGTGACAGTTTCTATCAGAAGGTCCCTGGGACTTTCCTTTAAAAATGGTACCCCATAACTGTGTCTTTCTAAATAAAATATGGAGAAGATAAATTGCTTAAAATAGCTTCCTCCCTTGCCCTACCTAGAGTGAGCCACTAGAAAGTAGGCTTTCTTCTTTACTGATTAATCTATACTTCTGGTCCTCCTGTCTCTTACAGACCTGCTATTCAGAAAGTTTACAATAGTGTCTACCTTTATTGTGATTCTCATCAAGATGATGACAAGCCAAACTACTGAAAGTTTATCACTTTCAGAAAGATGATTTCAACTTGATTTATGAAATTTCTTACTAATTAGAATTCAAATAACAGAGGCTGTGTGATTCAGATCCTAAAAATTTAGTTCAATCCAAAAGTTTAAATTCAGTTTGAATTTCTGATTTCCATTTAATCTAAATGAGTGATGATACATTGAGATCCATCAGAACTGTTATAGTGAAGATAATGGTACATTGTCTTGAGTTCTTACTTTCTATGGGTTGAAGGAGAGGATACTCTCCTTTTCATTGAATTGTTATTTTAAACAACTAAACATTTAGGAATATTCAAGCTTTGAGAAAAGAATACTTTTTTTTTAAATGATTGTATTTATTTATTTGACAGAGAGAAACACAGCTAGAGAGGGAGCACAAGCAGGAAGAGTGAGAGAGGGAGAAGCAGGCTTCCCGCGGGGCTTGATCCCAGGATCCCGGGATCATGACCTGAGCCGAAGGCAGACACTTGATGACTGAGCCACCCAGGCACCCTGAGAAAAGAATATTTTCAAAGATAATCACAACATTAATCAGAACTCTACCTTTTAAGGATGAAGAACTACCATGCAAATCACATTATAAATACTTGAGAATTTTACATGCTTCATTAGATTCTTACTTTGCTATTGGGAAAAAATGGAGATCCACAGGCACAAAAGTTCTGTGGCCATGAATGTACGTGTTTGTGTGTGTGTAGTATGTATCTATATTTTAACTTTAATAGGTTATTGCAATGATTTTCTCAGAATACCACTTGAACTCTTTTTTTTATTGTGTTATGTTAGTCAGCATACAGTTCATTGTTTTTATTGTAGTGTTCCATGATTCATTGTTTGCATGTAACTCCCAGTAGTCCATTCAGTCCATGCCCCCCTTCATACCCATCACCACAGTGGAATATTACTCAGCCATCAGAAAGGATGAATACCCAACTTTTGCTCCACCTGTTCTATTTGAGTGGCCACCGGGGTGAGGGAAAGGATTCAAGACGTTCACCTGTCTCCTTAAGACAGAAAAAAAAAACATGTAAGTTCATCTAGATTATGAAAACATTCTAAAATTTGCTTTATTTATTTATTTATTATTTTTTAATACTTTTTAAAAGATTTTATTTATTTATTTGACAAAGAGAGAGATCATGCGCTGAATCCTAGAAATAGACCCACATAAATATAGTCAACTGATCTTTTTCACAGCAGCTAAGTCAGCACAGTGGAGTAGTGACAGCCTCTTCAACAAATGGGACTGGAGCCATTGAACATTCACATGCAAAAAATAATAAAGTCAGACATAGACCTTACACCCTTCACAAAAATTACCCCCAAATGGAACACAGACTTAAATATAAAATGCAAAATTGTAAAACTCCTTGAAAATAACAAAAGAGAAAAACCTAGATGACTTAAGGATTTTTAGAGCAGTGAAAATATTCTGAATTATACTATAACGATAGACACATATCATTATACATTTGTCAAAATACGTAGAATGCACAACATTAACGGTGAACTCTAATGTAGACTATGTACCTGGGTGATGATGGTGTGTTAATGCAGTTTCACGAATTGTAACTAATACACTACACTGGTGAAGGATGTTGATAATAGCAGAGGTTGTATATGTATATGCTCAACTTTGCTGTGAACCTAGAAGTGATCTAAAATATAAAGTCTATTAAAAATTCAAGTGCCCTTGGGGGCACCTGGGTGGCTCAGTCAGTAGAACATCTGCCTTTGGCTCAGGTCATGATCCTAGGGTCCTGGGATCAAGCCCCACATCAGGCTCCCTGCTCAGTGGGGAGTTTGCTGCTGCTTCTCCCTCTGACTACTGCCCCCCGTGCTTGTGTTCTCTCTCTGTGTCTGCTAAATGAATAAATAAGAAAATCTAAAAAAAAATGTATATGCCTTATGGAAAGGAAGTCTGGGGAAAGTAGTTTTTGCAACAAGGGTCATGCAAATCTAATAGTGTATGCTCTGTTCCATCAAAACCCTTCACACTGCAGAGACTGTCAATTTGCTAGATGCCTTTTGATTTAGAGCTTATAAATCAAAGTTACAGAATGCAACAAATTCCTTGAATAATGTCATAGGAACTTCAGTAATCTAAAGAGCTTCCAAAGAAAAAAATACAACAAAATTCTATCATATTCTAGTCCTCACATTAGTAATTTTGTGAGATGAGTCAGGCAATGCCTCAAGAAAAGGGGAGGAGATTCAGGGGAAAACCTTACAGTGAATTCTGGTGCAAAAAAAAATGTTTTTTGGGCAGCATCTGACAGAAGTAACTATCCGCAGTAAAATAAACAGAAACAAAAAGTCACAGGTTCTACAAAAATTGAACAGTAGATTAATACCTTGTGGGTAGCTACAGAAGTGAAAGGAGGGGAAAAAAGGAATAAAAGTAGAACATACAAAAACAGTATGCAAAAAAGCTGAAAAAAATACCAGTCTGGAAGAAGATAAATCTTAATAAATAGAAGAACTTTTCCAGAAAGTAACCATTTATTATCTCTTGGAAATTAACATGCAATTGAAAAAATAAGTGATAAAAATTCAAGTATTAAGAGCATGGAATGGGCGCCTGGGTGGCTCAGTGGGTTAAAACCTCTGCCTTCAGCTCAGGTCATGATCTCAGGGTCCTGGGATCAAGGCCCACATGGGGCTCTCTGCTCAGCAGGGAGCCTGCTTTCTCCTCTCTTTCTGCCTGCCTCTCTGCCTACTTGAGATCTCTCTCTCTGTCAAATAAATAAATAAAATCTTTAAAAAATAAAAAAATAAAAAACAGCACAGAATGAATTGACAAAATGTTTGATAAAAGAAAAATTGAACTGACACAATATTTGATTAAATAAAAAGAACTTGCATAGAAGATATATAGCTACCAAAGAAGTGGAGAAGAAGGAGGAAGAGGAGGAAGAGGAGAAGGACGAGGAGGAGGGGGAAAAGAAAGACAAGAAAAACAAAAAGAAAAGAAGAGATGAGAAAAAAGAAAGGAAATGAAAGGAAATATACAGTTACTGAAAAATCAGAAGTTACAATAGGATACACTAGCGATATGGCCTGTAGGAAAATGTAGCGCAGCTTACAGACAAAAAAGGATATTTTAGTGCCAGAAGTTAGTGGAGTAATATTTTAAAGTATGATGGAAAATACTGTGAATTCTAAATGGCATACCTAGGATGTTGTGTTTTATATGTAAAGATGTCAGGAATATCTATTCAGTATGCAATAATTCAGGAAATACAGTTCTTCATTAATAGTACAGATATACATAAGGTGAATCAAAAGAAATAGCTCATCTATGCAGAGAACAGTATATAGGGGGGTTTTGGTACATACAGTTCCAACATTCAAAAACCCAGATAATCAATCTAGGCTAAAAATGTTCAATTCCAGTTTTCCTCCCAGTAAAATTTCAAAAGTAAAAAAAATAAAAAAACCAAAAACTGGAGGGAACGTATGCTAATGGCATCTATGAAAAGTTTCTCTATACCTAAGAGAGAATCAAGAGGAGAAATTTCTCTTCTTCGCTTAGCTATTTTCTTTGGTTTTTCAGCTCATTGTCTTGGCTATAACTGAGACATCTGCAATTTCTCCAGCTACCTGCTCTCAGTCTGAGGTTAAAGGCAACACTAGTTTTTTATAACATTACTGAGACTGATGTCCATTGCAATATTCTTGGATCTATGGCATCTGTAGGCTTCTAATTATGGAAGGCATATTTCCTGAATTTGTAAGGCAAAATCATCTTACCTAGCACCATATGGTGTTAAAGGACTGAAAGAGGTAAAGACATTCACTTGTGATGATTGTATTGAGAAATGGATAATATGGCTTATTTTCTGAAAAGACAAGTTAATTAATATAAAACCTGGTGATTGTGATGAAAGTCTCTGAATATTTTAGTTACATTAAGTATGAGGGAAGAGAGGTTGAAGAAAATATTCATTAATTTATCAATTTTAGCACTTTCTACATCAGGGAATTAGTAGATGCCTTCTTTTCTCCTGAAATTAATAAAATAGGAAAGAGAGATATGTTATGATTTCAGTCAGGCAAAAACTACTTCTGAGAGAATAAAAACAATTTCTAACTTCTATGGGGCAACAAAGAGACCATACTGCAAAAAACAAAAACAACAAAACAAAACAAAAAACAAGGGGGAAAAGGGAAAGAAAATAAGGAAGTATCAACAAAATATCTGATAAAGTGACAGGAATAAGACTGAACAGATGGTGTATAAAAGGCAGTTATCTTTGACCTGCTTGCTCCTTGCATGGTCTTGGGCAAAGCACTTAAACCTTACTCAGCCTCGGTTTCCCATTTGTAAAATGGGATAGCAAAAGTAGCTATCTTACATCATGCTGGGGCTAAATGAGTTTAGGCATATTCCATTGACAGTGGTGCATGGCACATAGTAAGCTATAGACAAAAGTTAGTTTTATTGTTGTGGTGGTTCTTTACAAAAAGAAATAATGATTATGGTTTGTTCTTGGACAACAAGCTTCAATATTACAAAGTTGCCCATTTCCAGTAAACCCTTAATTCAATACAATTACAATAAAAACTTTAACATACTTTATTTTTTTTATTTGGTATGTCTTAGATCTATTTCTGGTTTCTTTTCTTTGTTAAATATTTTATTTATTTATTTGACAGCGAGATCACAAGTAGGCAGAGAGGCAGGCAGAGAGAGAGGAGGAAATAGGAGCCTGATGCGGGCCTTGATCCCAGGACCCTGAGATCATGAACTGAACTGAAGGCAGAGGCTTTAACCCACTGAGCAACCCAGGAGCCCTATTTCTGGTTTCTGTGCATAGGTCTGTGTCAAACTATCTTATTATTGTAGTAATTCTACCCTGTGAAAGGAAAGAAAGCATTAACTATCAATAGAATAAATATGGATTTTTTTTTTTCAACAAAAGCATTTGGGTCACTGGTTAGCCATTTGAAAAAATGATTCTCAATACCTCCTAACTGGTCTCCCTATTTCCACACCCCTGGCCTTTGGTTTATTCTTAACAGAGGCAGATCACATTTCTCTTTGCCAAAACTTTCCTTTGTCATCCTTCTCATTCAGAGTGTACACCCTATAGAAATCTATGATTCGGTCCTTCGTTCCTCTGTGCGTTTATCCTGCCCTAGCTAATCAGCTCCCGCTCACTGATTTCCTGGCTCGACCTCAAACATGGTAGGCGCGACATCAGGGCCCTTACACTTACTCTGTCTGCTTGAAAGAGCTTCTCTCAAAATCCCAAGCAGCTATACCCACATCTCTTTCAGCTTCTGCACACTCTTCCTGAGTGTGCTAAAGGAAAAATCCTCCTAAATAATCACGGCTGTCTCAGCAATGCATATTAATTTAAAAACTAAAATAAATGTAAGAAATTGATTTTAACTTAGTCTTTGTAGAATGTTTATTTGAAATAGGAAGTTGATTTTGACTATTTTAAGGGTATTGATGCGACAGCCTAATTACCTCAGGAGAGTACTTTCTCTTATTTTCCAGAGGTTCTCTTTTGAAGGTTCTCTACTTATAATAAACTTGATGCTTGCATAAAAAACTGACATCTCAGTTTTTCAGTGGCCTCAACATACAGAGATAAGAGAGTCAACTGAAAAAAAAGCGTAACATAGTAATGATGAAATTTACGTTTAGAAATAGATGATATATTTTTCCTGAAAGGATGTTATACAATTTAAATATGTATAAACAAATATATTTATGCTTCCAGATATAATATATGTAAAATTTCAAAACACATTAACTTCAAGCAAAAACTACATGTGAAAATAAAATTAATGAAGATAAATAATATGTTGGGGTTTTATGAGGTATAAGTGATATACAGCATTATATTAGTGTCACCACAATAATTCTAGTTACCATCTGCTGCCATATAAAAGTAAAAAAAAAATTTTCTTGTTGTGATGAGAATAGTTAAGATTTAATTTCTTAGCGACTTCAAAATTTGCAATAAATATTTTTGACTATAATCATCATGCTCTACATTATATCCTCATTAATTCTTTATTTTATAACTGGAAGTCTGTACCTTCACCCATTTTGCCCAGCCCCCATCCCAGCTGAGCAAGGAGCCCAATGCTGGCCTTGATTCCAGGACTGGAGATCATGACCTGAGTTGAAGGCAGACACTTAAACCAACTGAGCCACCTAGACACCAGCCTCCCAAGGTTGTTTCTATGTTTTGGCTATTATAAATGTTGTTGCAGCGAACACAGGGATGTATATAATTTCCATTTTCTTCAGAAAAATATCCAGAATGGAATTACTGGTAATTCTATTTTTAATTTTTTGAAGAACCTCCATACTATTTTTTTAAAGAAGATTTTATTTATTTATTTATTTATTTATTTATTTATTTATTTATTTATTCATTTATTTATTTGAGAGACACACACAGAGAGAGAGAGAGAGCAAGCAGGGGGAGGAGAAGAGGAAGAGGGATAAGCAGACTCTGTGTTGAGCACAGAGCCCAACTTGGGGCTCCATCTCACAACCCTGAGGTTATGACCGGGGCTGAAATCAACAGTCCAGGTGCTTAACCAAGCGAGCCAACCAGGTGTCCCTTCTATACTATTTTCAGTAGTGGCCGCCCTAATTTCTGTTCCCACCGAGTGTATACAAGTGTTCCCTTTTCCCTACACCCTTGCCAACACTTGTTATTTATTTTTCTTTTGATAATAGACATTCTGACAGGTGTGAGGTGGTATCTCATTGTATTTTGTTTTGCATTTCCCTCATGAGCCATGATATTCAGAATCTTTTCATGTGCCTGCTGATCATTTGTATGTTTTCTCTGGAAAAAATGTCTAAGATCCTATGCCCATTTTTTCACGGGATTTTTTTTTAAATCATTACTGTTATTGATCTGTATAAGTTCCTTTTTTTTAAAGATTTTATTTATTTTTTTGACAGAGAGGGAGAGAGAGTAACAGAGGGAGGAGGGAGAGGACTCCCTGCTGAATAGGGAGCCTGATGTGGGACTCTCTCTTAGGACCCCAAGATCATGACCTGTGCCGAAGGCAGACCCTTAATTCACTAAGCCACCCAGGTGCCCCTGGGTTCTTTATGTATTTTGGATATTCACCTCTAAGCAGATTTATGATTTGTAAATCCCATTCAGTAGGTTTCCTTTTTACTTTGTTGGCAGTTTCCGCCACTGTGCAAAAGCTTTTCAGTTTAATGTAGTCCCATTTTATTATTTTTGGTTTTGTTTCCATTGATTTTGGAGTAAAATCTAAAAAGATGCTTTAATAGCAATGATTCTAAAATTTATGTAGCAATACAACTATCTGATAGTTTTGCTACTACTTATAATTTTGGCATGATAAAGACTAGATTCTCCACTAATTTTGTTCTGTAAGTGTTTGACCTTTGTTCATTTCTGAAAATGATATTTTTTAGTGCTTCAGACCCAGTGTTTATCATATTGAGAAAATACAGAGAACAATGCAAAGAATTACATGGCTACATGTATAAGGAAAGTCAAAATTATAAAATGATTATATTTCTTTTCTCAGCTGCTTTCTGCTAAGCTTACATGTAGAAGAGAATATGTATAGTTCACCACTATATATGACTTTCTTAGGGTCCCTTCAGCACTTTCAGGGAAAATTTTAATGGAAATAGTAGTTTGAAATGTTAGCATATTCTAAAATACAAAATCATTTGTAAAATATATTGGCAATGGAAGAGGTTTTGTTAACAGACTCACTGTGCTTTTAGCACTATCTTTGCTTTAACTTTTTGTGTAATGGGACAGTGCATGCCATCTTCACAAGTGCCTGGTTGGACAACGAATGCTTCAATCCACTTGCTGCTCATACCACAGTGTAGATGAAACGTAGTTGACTGTAAACCCAGTTCTATCCAGAAAACCCTCACAAAGGTTTTGTTTTTCTGGATTAGTTGAGATATTTGCATTTTCCTGATGTTTTGACCTCACTGAAGCCTGATAACTGGTACCCAGCCAAAGCAAAAACTCAGAAGCCAAACAGGAATTCTGGGCTGTACAGGGTGTAAGCAGTGCGGTGGGAACGTGGGTCAGGTTAAAGCAGGATCGTTTCCTGTAGGATCCGAAAGGTTGGCTTGCGTAAGTCCAGGGAATTCAACTCATTTGTTATTGTTATTGTTTTATTGTTTTGTTTGTTTTTTGAGCACCTACTAGTTGCCATGAAGAAGTAGAGGTTAACAAAACTAAGAAGGCTCTGCCCTCTAGTGGAAAGACATACAATAAACAAGAAATAAGATAAATGCAAATTATGTTAAGTACTGACTTTTTGATGAAGGTTCCAGGCTAGAATTTTTCAAGATTACATTCTAGTAAAACAAGGCTCCTTATCTTTTTTCTTTTCTTTTCTTTTTCTAAGATTTTATTTATTTATTTGACAGAGAGAAACACAGTGAGAGAGGGACTGAGAGGGAGAAGCAGGCTTCCCACCGAGCAGGGAGCCCGCTGTGGGGCTTGATACCAGTACTCCAGGATCATGACCTGAGCCAAAAGCAGTCGCTTAACCAACTGAGCCACCCAGGCACCCCTCTTTTTTATTTTCTTAAAGATACTTGGGTATTAATAAATGTTCTTTAAATGCTTAATCCAAAACATATCTTTTGCTATTCAGTGTCCCACACAGCTATCAATTAAAAAAAATTAAAAGTATAGGTTGAGAGTCAAATATAGAATAACTAGAAATTTTATTTATTTCAAAACATGAAGAAGTTTTTGAAGCTGACCCTTTCATGCAGAGTGGTACTAAATAAATACTTAAATAAATTAAACCAATGAATTAATTTAGAAAATGTTTAAGATAATGTTTGTTCCCATCTCTGAAAGAATAAATAAACCAGTGCTGGGCTTGTGCCTTTAAATTTTACATGACAAAGAGAGTTTTCCTATCTAGAATGAATATTTATACAAGCCCCTTATTTTACTGAAACCAGCAGTTGTATATGTATTCATAATTCTCATAGCACATTTAAAAGGAACAGTGTTTGAACACTTGGAGTTCAAAGTGGTTATAACTTGTAATATTTAGTTTTACTTGAGGGATATACTTATGCACAATGTAATAAATTATATCTATCCAATTTTCCCCAGGTGTAAATACCAATGAGTGCACATACTCTCTTTTAACAAATGGAAAAGTCTCTCTCTAACCACACTGTCTAACTTTGAATTTGCACAAAAAATTTCATGTGTTTTATTAAAGCTATATAAAAATATATGTGACGCATAAATATTGGATGTGTCCACTAATGACATTCTCCCATTATTTGGTATAAATTTATATTCCCACTAAATAAGGCTTATATATTTATTTTGAAAAATCAAAAGAATGTTATAGAACAAGAAATGTCATAGAGTGTGAGATTAATAATAACAGAAAATTTAAAGAGCTATGTTTCTAACTTGCCACTTATATGAAAATGTGGGTGATTTTCTTTTCAAGGAAATAGTACATTTTATAGGCATATATTTTTATTTTGCTTCAGATACCTTTTACCAGTTAGAGTCTGTATTCATGTTTTGGAAGAAATATATAGCTTTATTTGGGCAATAAGTGGAAAGTAGAAGTCTGCTAGATTTAATTATTCATTGTTTGGACCCTCTTAGAGAGCTCAACTGCTTAAACAACCTAATAGAAGAAATAAACATGAAATGGTGGAATAATTTTTATCCTTTTTTTCTCATCCAGAAAAGAGGGAAAAAAGTATGCTCTCATTTTCAATCCACTTCTCATATGTCTTAAGGCTTGGAGCTGGAAGAGAGGATTGAGAGAGACTCCAATAAAAAAATCATTTGAGTTTTTGGGGTAGAAGTGGTCACTTTGGAATGAAGAAAGAAATGAGGTTCTCCTAGACAGTCTTCCTGATGTAACCATGTAGTGCGCATTGCAGTTCCCAGGCTAACACCCAAGTCATACTGCTCGCTTTTACTTTCTGAAGCCAGGGATTTATTTATTCATCTGTTTCCCTTTCAGCTTCCATCACCTGCAGCTTGCTTCCTTCCTTCCTTCTCCTTGGCTCCTTCCTTCCTTCCTTCCTTC
>PITA01019526.1:0-37302 GCA_004023965.1 Spilogale gracilis | reverse complement strand
TGTGAGGGATGTGTGCTCTGTTGAAGCCAAGGCGAGCTCCCCACTGCAAGGAAATTATCTGCTTTTGCAGGAAAATTACCGAGGAAGGAGAGCAGTGTTATTTTAAGATCTTAGAGGTGGTGTGAGAAGAAGCTAATTAAAAGATTGCAACGTTTTGCACAAACACAGTGACTGCTACAGAAATGCAAAATGGGGAGGAACTTTTCTACCTCCGAAGGGCATCCGAGGGTTAATTTTTCCTTCAGTCCTCCTGTGAGAGCTCAGGTTCCAGGATCCCTATTAATTTTTTAAGACAACAAATGGAACTGAATCAGGATAAAGATGATGAGCACGAGTTCCGTTGTACGCAGGGTCCCCACGCCACAGAGCTCAAGTTAAAAAGATGTTACTGCTGTCTTCAATGGGTGTGTGCCCACTCCTAGCTCCCTGGGAGGCGGGAAACAAGCCCTGGTCTCCCGCAGAAGCCAGAGCAGGTCCGGGCACGTGTGCACCTGCCACCGACCAGCGAGCCCAGGGCATCCCAACCCCCATCGTCCACTTCCTGCTGGCCTGCTGACCTGGGACCTGGAGAGCTGTGGGTCTAGGCCGAGTTAGCGTGCAAGCAAGCAGGTCATGCTTTGGGGGACCCCCGCCCTGGGCACGTTTCATGTTTATATGGCATTTCCTCTATGCACAGAATCCAAGCTCTTGCCCAGCACGAGGCTTTCACAGAACTGCCGCAGCAGAAGAGCAGGCTTGCCTTCAACCCTCTAAATGCTGGGGATGGAGGCCTGGGGATCCCGGGTTTCCCTGCTCCTAGGGCTTCCGAACCTGGGGACGGTGGTTGGGAACAGCGACAGCGGCCCGGTGTCTCAGCTTGTCAGCACCCTCGCTCCATGAAGCACCCACACAGATGCTGGGCTTTAGGAAGGGTAAGGGTGAAATGGGCCATTTTAAGAATCTATAAATAACTCCATCTTTGGAGGCTGAATCAAGACACAAGAGGACACCCCCAAACACAAGGCAAGGCCCACGTTCTGCATCAGCATCTCTCCCGACCGAGAAAGGCACAGGGATGCAAGATCCTCATCCCAGCGTGTTTTCCAACCACTCCAACTCCGTACCCCCGCTCCGAGGCCTGAGCCTGCCTCGGACACATAATAATAAAAGCAAAACTAAAGGCCACAGCAGCCCTCCAGGAGACCCCTGTGCTGGGCCACACTCTGCTTCGAAAGGGCGTGCAGAAGGATGGAGTTAATTTATGACCTCTTTAAAAATACTCTCAGGAACTCTCATGCAACTACAAATTAAATAGCCACTTTATTAAAGGAAAAGTAGATTTGTGCAATGTGTTCAGGAACTTCATTAATAGGGCCGTCTCTCTGCCTTCAAGCCCGGCTTCTTTCTCTGTCCTAGTGCTCTGGGCTGTGCAGGCTCCCGTCCCTCGCCTTGGGCCCCATGCTCTCCTTCGCAATCTGCTCCTCAACCCCGGTGGCACGGGCTCCACTGGCCCTCCAGAGCAGCTTCATGAGCACTTCCTCCAGGAAGTACTCCCTGACCTCCCCAGGGCAGGTTCTCAGGGCACTGAGATGCTCTATCTTGAGTGCCTGTCCAGACCAAACATCTCTCCAGGACAGGGGCTGTGTGCCCCAGAACCTAACCCTCCTAAGAAAGCAGCTGATGTAAGAGCGAACGTGAAGCGTCTTATCACCTGGGGCCTTCGCACTCGTGGGGTCTCTGCCGTCACAGGGAGAATACAGAAGGCCCTAGGCCACCCTGGGTCACCGTGGGCAAAGGCTGGGCGTCCCCTAAGTCTGGTACTTCCCTAGACTCTGAGTACCAGGGGCACACCTCCATTTACCGTCACCGGCCTTAACAAAGGCGTCCCTCACTGACTCAGTGTTCTCGGCCCAGCCACCAGGCCCACGGTCCCTGAGGGGTCTGCACAGCCTCATCCGGACGGGAACCATGACAGGTACTCAGCCCTGGTCACCGCGTCCCCTGGGCTCCGTCTGTCTCTGCCTCTCCCCGGGTGGCCACTGGTCGCCATCTACATGCAGCTCAGCTCCAGCTCAGCCTCCCGTGGGCCAGACTTCCTCTCCAGTCCAGTCCCCAAGCCCAGACTGCCGGGAGGCCCGCACACGGGTGGGCTGGAATTCCAAAATATCCCACAGACTGTCAGGCGGGCCTGAACATGAGACCCTGCTCCTTAGACCTACAAGCTCGACTCCAAGAAACCGCGGCATCAGACACAGGCCACGAGTCAGCTCTGTCACCAGATCTGGACCTGTTCATTCGAGAACCTGCAAGCGCTTGAGGAGAAGGCCCTTGGGTCTTGGTGCGCTGGAGGCCGGCCGGGAGCCGTGAAGCCAGCGCGGCCCTGGGAAAGACAGGGGCCTGCAGAGCGGGGGACTGTCGTGGCTCTCCATCCTCACCTGGAAAGCTCTCTCACGTGCCCTTCCCTCCCGCCCACCCCTCCAGGGTCCGGCCCAGGCCTCAGTCTCCCAACATCCTCACCTCTGAGCCCCTGTCCAGAAGCTTCCCCTCCAAGGCCCCTCACCAGCTCCCCACCCCCACCGGTGCTCACAGAAGCTCAGACGGGACCCCAACATCGCTTCTTGGGGGCTCGCTGTGAGCCAGCCCTTGTCGGAGCACAAGGATCACCTTCTTAAGGTGCCAAGCAAGCCTGCAAGCCCTCCCGACCCGGCTCCAAGACAGCACCGAGCCAGGAAGGACGCAGCCGGGGTACCCAGGCCAGCAGACGCTGAGGCTCCTACGTTCATCGCCACCACCGTCCCTGTGACACATCCCACCTGCTCACTGTGACACGCAGGAAAGCGCGTGGTCGCCTGAGAGGCGGGAAGACCGGCACGGAGGGGACCGTGTGGCAGGAACTGGGATCCCCCAGAGCTCTGACCTCCCCCGGGCACCATCCCCAGGCACCTGCTGGTCTGCTCAGGGGTCCAGCACCTTGGCCGGAGCCCGGCGACAACGGCACTGAGCGTAAGCCCTATTTCTGCTCGGCTCCCCGAGGTCAGAGGTCCGCAGAAAGAAGAAAGCACATGTAATGGAATCCAATCCTTCAGGGACATCAAAAGGCGATCTTCAAGTCACTTCTTGCACAACCTAGCTGTCTGTTGCAATTAGCCCCCCACCCCCCCGTCATTTCAGCCCTTCTAAATGAAAGCTTTTAATCTTCAGACCAAACAAAACGAAACAAAACAAAGCCACCACCTCATCCCGCCCTCTTGGGCTCTCCAGCCTCACATCAGGTTCTGTAAGGAGCTGACTTTGACCCGTTTTTCCCAAACGTCTTCCCTCTGATCATCTCCATGCTCGATGTATTCACGGTCTCTTCATATAACACGTACACACCGCTAAATTCCCACATCTCTGAGTTCACCCAAGCTGTTCTTCCCTGTTGAGTATTCCTATCCATCTCCCAAATGCCTCCTCTAGTCATTCCTTAGGCCCACTCTGATACCACCTCTTCCAGGCAGCCTCCCCTGATTTCCCCACCAGGTAAAATGGCACTTGCCCCTCATACCCTAGCTTTGGTGTCCCTCCCCTCTCTCCCGCTGGACCACGCTAAGATCTACCACATTATGCTCAGGGAATGAATGGGTAACAGAGACCCCTACCCCACTGCTGTGAGCTGAATTTTGCCCCTTTCCACAATCTTCTTATGTGAATGTCCTCACCTCCTAGTCCCTCTAACTGGGGCTGTATTCCAGAGAGAGGGTCTTTGAAGAGGTAGGTTCAAATTAACTGAACGTGAGGCCAGTCACGTGGGCCTGATCTAATCTGAGGGGGTCCTCAGGAGAAGAGGAAATTGGGACACAGAGACGCACAGAGGATGCAGGGAGAGGGCAGCCGTCTACACCCCAACAGGACAGGCTTCGGAAGGAACCAACATGCCCACACCCAGACGTCAGACTCCCAGCCTCCAGACCGGGGAGCTGGCAAGTTGTCGTGGCCCAATTCACACCCTCGTTTTGGAGCCCTGGCTCCCTGGGTCTAAAATAGACCCAAATATCAGGTTCCTCGAGCCCTCACAGCTCAGAATTACCTTCGTATAGAACTCCCGTGTCTCGCCCTAACCCAGGCACAGCACGGAGCAAATGTGGAAGGGGGGGGTGAGGATGGGGATGGAGGGGGATGGGGAGAGGTGCTCATCTACTGATAGTGGGGGGGACAGCACTAAACCAGCCAGGCCAGGTCACAACAAGCTCCCATCCAAGTGCCGCGCCAGGCCACAGGTGAGCTGCGCATATAATAAGCAAAATAAACAAGTGATTTCTACCTTCAAATCACGCCTCTGTCTTTGAGGGCAGCTCAAGAGAAGCAAAACTGGAGCCTCTGGACAAAGCCCATCCCGGATCCCTCAAAGGCAATGCCCAGTGGTTCCAACAAAACATTAATTTCACACGTTAACAATTCGTTTCCGCTCCTCAACAGGGGGAAAAGGCAGTGTTCGAACTTCCAGGCAAGTCAGCTCTCCTATCGCCATGGGAGCGGGAAGAAATCAGGCCGTGGGAAGGAAAATGCCCACAGGTTCCCAGTGCCCGGCGACAAGGGCTTGTCTTCCGCAATCCCGTGTCTCCTTCTCGCAAACGCTGGAAAATACGATCTCAGGAAGCCTATCCCTCGGCAAACGCTTTTTTTAATTTTGAAAACACCTGCAGCCGTAAAGCGAACACTTCCTCTGCCCCTGGGGACCACATCTGCAAAGAACAGTTTCAGGGGTCTCCCTACCCAGACAAATGAAGGGAAATTAAATTGCTGAAAGGCTCTGCTCCGCAAACTGGCCTCACATTCGTTTCTTCCCTGTTTAGCCTTAAAAGATGGTGCCTTCAAGTGCAGGCGGACCAGGGTGGAGGGCGGGCGGGCACCTCCAGCCCCGCCGCCTGCTGAGAGCACAGGCACAAAGCACATTTCTAAGACCTTTGCACACCCTGAGCCGCCTGTGCACTGAGCAAGTAACAATTAGAAACACATTTTCATTCAAGCACTTAGTTCCACTTTCCCTTCCCCAGTGAGCCTTCCCCAGGCAAGGTGAAACGCCCCAGGCCAGACGATGACCTGCTTTTCTAGAGAGAAAGCCATCCGCCTCAACATCCCCTTCCAGAGGATGGGTAAGCGGGAGGAGGGAAGCAGGAGTGAGAAGGTGCGGGAGCCGAAAGCCTGGGTCGGCATTTCCACGCTGCTCTGCCTCCTCTTACAGCTCCAACAACAACACTCAATAAAGGTACTTCTGGCTTCCGCCTCCTAAGTGTGTGCTAAGTGCCAGGTTGCGTCCTGCTTTGCGCGTGCTATCCCTGCCCTCCTCTTCGCAGGGGGCAGAGGAGAGGTGCAGCCTTTAAAACACCTCTCCTGTTCTGGACTCCTTGGCCCCCCACAAGGAGGAACCAAATCCCCTCCCCACCCAAGCCCCCTTCTCCGGGAGTTCACCTGCCAGTAGCCAGGATAGAAGCCGCCTACTTACACAGCAGTCACTCACCTGAGCCTGCAACCCCAGGAAGAAAGCCAAGGAGGCTCCTCTGAGGTTCCCCACCCCCCACCCCACCCCTGACCTCCAGCCCCTCTGGCACTCTGCTCCTGCTGGGGGAGCTGGTGCCGGAAGCCAGTGAGTCCTGAAGGTGCTGGTCCCACCCCTGATGGACCCTCTCTCCCTTCTGCCACCCCCCTCCCCCACCCAGGACTGGATCAGCGGCTGATTTGATCACCTCAGCTGGTGGGGTGGGGGACTTGACCTTAAACGCTCACGTGGTCCCAGAGCAGTTGGTTTCCGGCTTATCTTTCAGGCCCTAAGACAGAGCTTACATCAAGAGGACCGGGGTTGTCCACCAGTATGGGGACCAATCGAGGGCTGGGCCCAGCCTTTCACCTAGGGTCCCACCCAGCTCTCATCATGCAGATGGGGACGGTCTCCTGGGGCTCTTCTAGGGAGGGGGGTGCCTGCTACCTTCCGATGCACACCTTGCCCCCACCCCCTACTCCACCTGGCTTCCTGAGCGCCCCCTGCTGGCCTCCAGGGAGTCAACTCAAGGGCCCCCCCACCCTCCACCCAAGGCTTCTAGTCTGACTAGAGGTGGCAGAAATCACCTGGCGGGGGGGATGGCAGGGCCCTAGGCTCTGGACCAATCAAGTGCAGCCGGTGCTGCCCCCTGATAGCGCTGGCCCAGGAAACTGCCCAAGAAGCCATTGGTGGTCCAATGTTTTCATCGCTGCACCCCTCCCTTCCCCAGCATCCACCCCACCCCCACCCGCATCAGCCCAGCAGGCTAGACAGACCGGGGAGGTAAAAGTGCACCCAGCCCACGTTACACCTCTTTCCTGGGATCCCTCCACTCCCAAAGCATCCAAGGGTACTGGCCCTACATTGCCTCTTCGGAACTTTGTCAAAAGAAGATTGGGGTGGGTGGCCGGCAGTCAGCCACTGAGGGAGACCCAAGTAAGCTGAGAGTCCCAGCTCTACTCCCCACACAACAGTCCCCACCCCCACCGCCCCAATAACAGCTGCCACCTCCCTGCACTCTCCCAAAACTGGGGATGACCCACGAGGGCTGCTGGGAGGCAACTCATGCCTGACCACTGGTCATCTGCCCAGGGGAAAAAGGAGGCTAAGGCAGCCCCCCAGGAAGGAATATGAGGGCATCCCCATACTAACCCCCCAACCCGCCAGCCGCCCACGCACCACAGGGGGGAAGAAAGGCTGGGCAGAGGGATGGGAAGCACAGTGCAGCAGGAGGGGGAAGCACCCAGGACCCTAACAGATGTGGTCTGGGTTGGGGAGTCCAACTTCCAGGGCGGAGGCATAGGTGAAGGGCCGCTGGGGAGTTTGCAGCCCCGGGTAGAGAGCGCCACACGGCTCTCAACTCCACAGATCCCTGATCTTCCAGGTGCAGCCCCTAGTCGCACTAGGGAAATCCGGAGAGGGGGTACCAGAATCCCACGGCTCGCTGACCGCGGAATTCCTGGAGCCCACGGAGCGAGCTCCAAGGTGGACCACCAGCGAGGTCACGGGCGGACCTGGGTGGAGAGGGTCCCGCAGCCAAAATCCCAGAACGCAACGCTGAGCGAACCGGGTGGAGTCTAAGAGCGGTCCGGGCGCAACCACCCAGTTGGGGTGGTCCTAACGGACCGCGAGGGACCCCAGGTGACCGGGATCCCGAAGCCTCGGGAGACACCCCACCCGGTAACCCGGGAACTGAGAGCCACTGGGGGCGCCTCCGAGGTGGCTCGGGGTCCCAGAACCCTCTGAGGCAGGGTGCTCACATATCTGGGGACCTCTCCCCGAGAAACCGGTGGCCAGAGTCCAGCAGGGGCGCCGCCGAGATGACTCGCGTCCCCAACTCGCGGAGAACGCCGGGGGTGGCCACGGGGCGGTCCGGAAGTGGGGGCTCGAGGTGTCCCGGGCAGGGGCCGCGGGGACGCGCGGAGGTCACTTACGCTGCTGTTCTCGCCCGTCCAGTGCACCATCGCCTGGTTGTGCGTCGCGTCCCCCTTGAGCACGAACGACGTGCTGATGAGCGAGACCTGCGCCCGCGAAGCCGCTCCGGCCACCGGCGCCGCCCGCGCCCGGCGCCCCTGGCTCGCGGCGGGGGCGCCGTCCTCGTCGGGACCCGGCGCGGGACCGAGATCCGGGGCGCCGGGCTCCGCGCCGCGCGCCTGTCCGTCCTCGCCGCCGCCAGGCAGAGCGCGCCCCGCAGGCGGGCTCGCGGGCGCCCGGGTGAGCAGCGCGCGGGGACCCCGGCGCCCGGGCTCGGGGAAGCGCCCCGCCGCCCCGCACGCGGCCAGCAGCAGCAGCAGCAGCAGGAGGAGCGGCCGCGAACGCGGGGAGCGCGGCGGCGGCGGCGGCGCCCCGGGGCTCGGGGCTCGAGCGGCGGGGCCGGGGCCCTTCGGGGCGCGCGGGGGCCCCCGGGGCGCCATGGTCGCCGAGGGGCGGCGGCGGGGCGGCGCGGGCGAGGGAGACCGCGGCCGGGCGAGCGGGAGGGCGCCGGGGAGCGCGAGCGAGAGCGCGGAGAAAGGAGCCGGCGAGGGGAGGGAGCGGGCGGGAGGAGGGGACTCGGCGCTCCGCCGCCGCCGCCCGCGCAGCCGAGGGCGCACCGCCACCTGCCGGCCGGCCCCGCGCCCGCCGAGCGAGCGCCCACCCGCCCCGGGCCTGGGCCGAGGACCCCGGGAGCGCCAAGCCGCAGAGCCCTGTCCTCCCTTCCTCGGTCCTCCCCTGCGCCTGCCCTCCTCTCTGCCCTCTTCCCTTCCTCCCTGCCTTTCCTCCGGGGCTCACCGGGGCTCACCGAGCGCCTACCGGGGCCGGGTACGGTGTCGGGCCCCGGGGGCACAGGAGTGAACGACTGCCAAGTGCCAGGGCCCTGGAGCTGACAGTCTGACGCTGGAGACGCGCCGCACCCCTGCGAACACCTTTGCTGGGGAAAATAACTCCAGAGAGCCAGAGCTGGGACAGAGTGGCAGTGGGGAGGTGTTCTCCTGCAGGGGCCTCCCAGGAGCGGACAGCGGAGATGGCACCCAGGGGACCATGAGGCTGGCCCCGGGACAACCCGGCAGCCTCTGAACTTGAGGGCAGGCGCCTGGGTGCGGAAGCCTTTAGAGGGGTGTAGGGGTGGCACAGCCTGACAGCCACAGCGGAGAGCCAGAGCCCAGGAAGTCCCCACCCAAGGTCACCAGCTGCTGTAGGCAGATTTCAATAGAACTTCCGTCGTGCTCCATATTGGCCTGAAGGAAAACAGGACCAGAGTGGGGGCCTCACTCAGGCCAGGCCAGCTTTGCATCCTCTGCCAGGCTGAGGGTGTAGGGGTCAGGGGTCAGGGAGCCAGCCTGCCTCCATCCTTCCCCCAGAGACCTTGGCATTAGGCACAAATCGGGAGGCCCAGAGTCTCCGTCACACCTGCCTCCCAGCTGAGTATCTTCCCTCCATTGAAAAAGAAAAATAAATGGGGCAGAGGAGCAAAGCCTCAAACACTTGGGAAGGGTGGAGAGTGTGGGTTCCCTCCAGCTCCCAAGAGGAGAAGCACCCAGCACCCTGTCTGCCGCTGCTGCTGGCTCACCCCACCCCACCCCCAGGCTCAGCGGGAAGTCATACCCAGTAACAGCGTCCCTGGCGCCCTTGCCATCTGTGCCCAGCCTTGGGGGTGGGATGTGAGGGCGGCCAGATGTCTAAGAAATCTCCTCCCCTGGAATGTGCCCCGGCCCTCCTCCTCGGGGGTATACATTCCCAACCTGCCAAACTTGAAATCTCCGGCTCTGGCCCAGGGTCTGGAAGGGAAGCAGGAGCCCTCAGCTGTGGGAAGCTGCGGTTTCCCCCAGGGAGCAGAGAGGACCAGAACCCAGTCAGTGAAGGGCTGAGGGAGGCGAGCAGGGGAGACAGGCGAGCAGGGGCCCAGGAAGAAGTTTCCAAACAAAGCACGCGGCAGACCGGCAGGCCGTGACTGGCGGGGAAATCAGGGCCAGCAGTCCGAAAAGAGGTGGGTCATGGCCCAGCTTGGACCCAGTGCCCCACCAGGCCTTCCGGACACCCTGGTCTCCACCTCCCCTCCCCAGATGTCCAGGTTCAGAGCTCTCTCCCCGTCTGCTTGTTTTAATAAAAGGGAACCCCTAAGCATTATCCCCAAGATAAACTGTGACAAGTGACTAAGCACCTACTGTGTGCTGGAGATTTTCCCAGGGGCCCAGGGGAGGGGAGGCGAGGGGAGGGGAGGTCCCTGCTCTCGGGGGCAGGAAATGACATCGTAGGCTATCGTACGGAATTCTCACGACCAGGCTGTGGGGTGCGTGTGACGGTCCCTCTTCCACAGTTGAGGAAGCAGACTCGCCACGCGGTGACTGCCCGAGTTCCCCAGGCCAGAGCAGGTCAGAGACCAGAGGGCAGCCCAGGTTCTCGAGCCCCACAGTCGCGTCCTTCTGCCTGTCCCATATTACCTGTGGTCTGGGCGCGGGGCTCATGGGCGCGCTGCCCCTCGGAGGCTCAGATGGGGCCTCTCCATCGTGGGCACATCCAGCCACCGCCCCAGGCTCACACGAGACCCACATTATTGGTGGCTTCGTGAAGGTCCGCGACCGCGTGGAGGGCAGGGTCCAGAACTGAACTGGAATGCGTGTGGAGAGGCTGGTGCCTCCCCGGGCTTTTTCCAGAACAGTCGCTTGGCTGCCTCTGCCCGGATAAGGCTGCAGGGCTTGTGAAAGAACAGGAGTGATTCCGCCCTTCTCTGGATCCAGAGCTCAGAGACGTGGTGACTCCCCGAAGTCACTCAGCTTTTGCACATTATGGGACACGGGGACCCAGTGATGAAGGAGACGGACGAGTTCCCCAGGCGGGTGAGGAGCTCCCGTCCTCCTGTAGACAGGTCCTGAGGAAGACTCAGTTCAGACAGGACTGAGGACCCGGGAGAAAGTCGGGTGGTCACCACATGGAGGTGACGGGGTCACTAGGGGGCCGGGTAACATTAAGCCGAGAATAAGAAGCAGTAAAAGACCAAGAGCGATGGGAAGAGCAGTCCCAGCAGGGGCTGGAGCCGGAGAGTCATGCCCAAGTCCAAAAAAGTGCAGGTGCCCAGGGGAGGCCGGCAGCGGGCTGCTTTGTATTCACAGACTGGTGCCAAGTCCCTGGAGGTTTTTAAGTGGGGGAGTGAGACAAGCGACATTTTGGAGCCGTCTCTCCAGCCACGGGGAGGACGCATGCAGGAAGCCACTTGGGAGGCTCCTGTCCAGGTCGAGAGAAGCCTTAGTGGCTGGGCCCCCCGGCAGGCAGCAAGGGACTTGGGGAGAAGGACGGAGGGACGGCCTCTTCCAGCACCTGCTGGGCCCCTGTGCTCACCTTCACTAGTGATCAAGTCACAGACGCAGGGACTTGGGTGCAGAAAGCACAGAGAACAGGTGGCAGTCAGACATCCCACTGGAGAGAAGTCTGGGGAGACCACAGGGACAGCATCTGCAGTGCCCCCTGGGGCGGCAGGGGTGTCAGTGCTGGCGGGAGCCCTGTGTATTCAGACGCCCAGGTCTGGCATCTGTGCTCCGGGTGCGTAGGGTAACATCAAACACACTCCAAGGTCATAAACCCTGATTATTCACAACAGGAACATCATGAGACGGGGAAAGCAGCCCCAGCCGCCTCCCTCGCTGCCTCCTCCTTCCAAGCTCCACGTGGGGCACTGGGCTCCAGACCCCATCACACCTGGCCCCAGCTCGTGGGGAAGCCCCCAGTGGGAGGGGGGAGGCACACGGTAGACTGTGCCATCGGGGAGGGAGGGCTTCAGAGAGAGCAGCTCGGCCCCCTATATGGGGCTGAGGGAGGAGGGCAGCTCAGATGGGGACACCCTTCAACTCATCCTTCGTGGAGCGGTAACGAAAATAATCAGGATTAGGACCTAGAACTTAAGCCCACTCTGGGCCAGCGATTGTTCTAAAAAGAAGACCTCATTGAACCTCACATTCATCTAGTACCTATATAGCACTCACACAGAGAGGACACAGTTTTCCCCACTTTGAAGATGAAGGTGAAAGCACACTGGGGCTTGGTAATTTATCCGAAGGATTAAAGGAATGTGTCCCCGTGTGCCACCTAGGGTGTCCCGCGGGAGACTCGTCCCCTCTCTGTGTCTGTCATCACCCCACCAGCCACGCACGGACTCAGTGGTTCTTTGCAGGTCGTCCCTGGACCACGGCATCAGAATTAATGGGAACTGGTTAGAAATGCCGATTCCTGGGCCGCACCCCCGACCCGGTGAACCAGACACTCACAGATGGCGGCCCAGGATCTGTGTTGTAATGTGCCCCATGGTGGCTCTGATGTGCCCTCCGATTTGAGAGCCACTGAGTTAAGCCAGCGGTTCTAGGCCTGGGCTTCATTGAGAACCACACGGGAGAATGTTAGAAAAATGCCAATGACCTCTTGACCTCTGTGGCTGGGGCCCAGTATTCAGTCCCCTCAAAGTTTGCTGGGGGTTCCAAGAATGGCCAGCATGAGCCACGGACCCTATGTGGCTTCTTGCGAGCATCTGCGAGCGACGGGATGCCAGGCGCCTGGCACATGGTCGGACCCATGAAACAGAGCTTTCCCTGAGAGGTGAGTGGGGGTCCCCCGGTGAGCCCCAGTCCAAACGTTTTAGCCTCAAGATCCGGCCTGGCTTCCTTATCCCGCGGCAATGTCCCCCACCCAAAAAGGAGGAGTACTTCTCCTCTCCAACTTTTAATCAGATCACTTACTCATTAAAAGTCCCAGGCTTTTTCAAGTTATTGAAGGTCTCTAGTGATAATATTTCAATGTATCTTCATACACGTAACAAAGCGCAGCTTGCGCGATGGCCACACAGGCCTGATTCAGAGACGGTCAAGGAATCCATGAGCGATGCTGTTGGGGATGCTGGGAGTGACCGCCGGAGGGGACAGGCCGTTAGGGGGCCAGACTCCACAGCGGGGAGCCTCTCTCCTGCTCTGCGCCCTTGGCCTGACCTCCAGCAAAACCGAAGACTGCACCTGCTTGGTGGGGGTGGGGAAACTGCCAGGTGTGGGAGGGGCTGCTGTCAGGGGCGGGAGGCAAGATGAGCTACAGGGAGGGGGGCTGCAGAGCCCTGCGGAGAAGTCTCCTAATGCCATCCAGCAAATAACAAAGGGTCGGAGGTGAGGTCTTGCAGGGGGAAGAGCGTAGCAGGTTGTCTAGGGGAAGGAGCCCAGCGGCAGGGAGGGCTGGTCAGGACAGTCGTTCGGGCCAGTAGTGGAAGGGCAATCCGGAGGCCGGAGGGAAATATGTCCAGATGGAGAAGGCAGAAAAGGCCCCACAGGAAGACCATGGTCTGGATGCTTCGATCTGTAAAGGGAGGGAGACAGGATGGAAGGCGGTGGCCGCTCTGCATTTGGGGCACTCTCAAGGGGGGCAGGGGTGGCGGCTGTGTCCCTTCGTGGAGGAGGAGGCACTCCTCTGGCCCGGAGCCCCGCAGCTGTGGGCCAGCCATACCTCGCAAGTGTGTGAGGCCCGCCAAGCGGGAGGCCAGAGCAGACAGGGGCCAGGATGGCAATCACAGACATCACGCGGCTGATGCGGGTGACAGGCTGGGGCCCCCTCCCAGTCACCAGGTGTGCACGGAGCCCCTCTGCCCCCTCCCAGTCACCAAGTGTGCACGGAGCCCCTCTGCCCCCTCCCAGTCACCAGGTGTGCACGGAGCCCCTCTCACGCGCCCGGCTCGAGGCCCCAGGGAGGCAGCAGGGAACAAAACAATCCTTGGCAGGGTAAACAGTGGAGAGGGCGGAAGAGGGCTCCCGGCAGAAGGACGGGGTGGATACTGACCTGGCGGTTGGCGGTGTGGGGGATGGGTGAGGACCTGGACCCAGGGCTTCAGGGTGCCGGAGCGCAGGCCGGGGTGTGTAGGGCAGTGACGGCTGGGGCTTCCTGGTCCCTCGAGCATCTGGCGTGGCACCGGGGTCCAGGTGATGACCTGGGACCGGCCTCAGGGAGGTCAGCCGTGGTGATGGGGGCAGGTGGCTCAACGACACCGCAGTGCGGCCAGAGTTGGGGATGCTTCCCCAGCAGCAGCTGCCATCACACCAGCCGCCCCGGGACACTCTGCAGAGTCACCTGCTGGCCCCCGTGCCGACTGGGGGCTGGGCTGCATCATCACCTCCTTTTCCCAGAAGAAGAGATGGAGGTACAGCACAAAAAGGCAAAGGGGCCCTCCAAGATTCTACCCACAGCAAGGGGTGGGGTAGGCATGGGGCCCCTCTTCTCTGCCAGGCCCCTCTGCCTGGTCGTCCATGTGCACCGATCTCCCACAACCCTGGGAGGCCGGGACGGGGCTGGGATGACTGCCAACGGTCCTGACATCCACTGAGATGGGGCCTCCCACAGTGACGGTGGCCCACCCAACGCCCGCGGCAGGTAGGCGCAGACGGGGGGCCTGCCCTGAGCCCCAGTGCTCCCCACCTGTGCACATACATACAGCACCACGGGGACGGGGAGTGGGGCGGCAACCAGCTCTGACCAGCACAGGCACCTCCCCTTACTGGGAGGCAGTGTGGCTGAGAAGGGAGCCCTCGACCCCTGGGAGACTTCTGGCACCTGGTCATCAGAGAAGGCCCTGGAAAGTGGCCCCCGTGGACCCCAGGAGGAGGGATTCCCCCAGCAGTTGGCAGGGGCCAGAGTCCACTCTGGTCCTCCAGTGGGCAAGGCAGAGGAGAGGAGGGCTGGACTTGGGAGGGACGTACAGCCAGAAACCCTCCCTGGGGAGTCCCAGGAGCTGGGGGGGAGGGCAGCGCCCAGGGGTCTGCACAGGGGCACTGGCCCAGGCGGAGCCCAGGAAATGTCTGTGGGGGACGGGACGGAAGAGGGGGGCAAAGAGGCGTACAGTCAGCTCTGGTGGGCCTGGCTTCTCCCCACACTCACCCTCCAGGCTGAGGGCAAGCTCCCCTCACGCCCCCTACGGCGGGGTCCATCAGGATTGGCAGCAAGAGGGCAGTTCTTGCCAATTCTACCCATGGGGCAAGCGTTTGGTGCGCAGTTACTCTGATTTTAGCAGCAGGGCAGCTGAGGCCCAGAGAGGCTGAGTGACCTGGCCCGGAACACACAGCTAGGGCGGATGTGCGGGACAGCGGCCACTGAGCACGTCTCAGACGCGGCCGTGAGGCCCCAGAGGGCGGGCTTCACCAGCACCGGCCACGGCCCGTGTGTGACAGGTGCGTGCTGGGGGGCGATGAGCTCACAGTGGGGTCAGGAGCAAGGCTGGGGCCTGAACACGGGTCCTGGCCCTGCGGGTCCCTGGGGAAGTCACCGAGGGTCTCCCCATGTCCGCTGAGAATGGTCACAGGCCATCGAGCAGGGCGAGCTCAGACGAGCACCTGGACCGCGCTGATACCAGGAAGGTCGTCATGTGGGGCAGTGACAGACGACCGATGGTAGGTCCATCTATGTGATGCGCATCTCCCAGTGGATGGTCCATGACTGTCCCCTCGGAAGTCCTCCATCCCCCAAGCGCCCGGCTGGGGTGCAGCATATCTTCGTTCGTAGGTGAGGCCCGAGGGGACGAGCAGTACGTCCCATGGATGCTGGCCGACAGGGGGCCCGGTGGGAGGTGCCGCCCCCTGTCGGCCACACAAAGACCCCAGCAAGCATGTGCCTCTATCTCCGGCAGCCCTGTGCCCTGGGCCTCAGTTTCCCCACCTGTAAGATGAGGGCAAGGACAACACTATGACTTCCCCAGGGCACGAGCCCCAGGAGACCCTCCCCTGAAGCATGTCTGTGGTCTGAGCCCCACGGCTGGCTGGCGACCCCTCTCACCGACTCACGGGGCACGTGTGAACGGAGGAAAAAAGTCTGCGACTTAACCATCTGCTTGACATTGACTGATTCAGTTTTTCCCCCAACTTACTGACCCTGTGGTTCTTTCCTCCCGCTGCCCCGCACGAGCACCCCGGAGAATGCAGGTTATTAGGGAAATACGAGCTGAGGATGGCGGTAGGAACAAGGGAGAAATTTATCCTGCCTGAGGTGTTGGCAAGGAGAAGAATATATTTGAGCAGGTCTTGAATGATGAGCTGGGACCTGGATGAAGTAACACAAAGTGTAGGACCTGCAGGGAACAAGGGACAAAGTTCCACTGCCCACACAGGGAGGGGTCAGTGGCCTGGCCACACAGGACAAGACCGTAAGACTTGGGGGAAAGCCCAGAAGCTCCAGGCTTGAGCCTTCTTCCAAGTGAAAGGGAACCTTCCAGGGCTTTCAAGAACAGGAACGAAACGATCAGGTTTGTGTTTCAGACAATAATTCTGGCAGCTCTGGAAAATCAGAGCTTGGAAAAGAGACAGGGAGGCCGACAGGGGCCATGGCATCAGTCCAGGGCAGAGACTACAAGATGTGAGCAGGCACAGTGGGGAGGAGCCCCCTCCCCGTGCAAGTCTCTCTGGAGAGACCCAGAAGTACACGGGACAACATGACACCCCTGCACAGTTAGGGCACAGATTTGAAGAAGGTGAATGCGGCGGCGCCTGGGTGGCTCAGTTGGTTAAGCCACTGCCTTCGGCTCAGGTCATGGTCCCGGAGACCCGGGATCGAGCCCCACATCGGGCTTCCTGCTCGGCGGGAAGCCTGCTTCTCCCTCTCTCACTCCCCCTGCTTGTGTTCCCTCTCTGGCTGTGTTTCTCTCTGTCAAATAAATAAAACCTTTAAAAAAAAAAAAAAAAAAAAAAAAAAGGTGAATGCTCAGCTTTGGATGTGTTGCCTCCCAAGTGTCTGCGGGACATCCTGGAGCTATGAGTCAGGCTAGGCTAGGCTCGGCCACAGTAACAAATGAACCCCAAATCTCAGGGGGATAAATAACCCAAGGAAGGCGTGCTGTACTCATTCACAAAGCCTGATGTGGGTCAGGCGTCTCCCCCTCCAACTTGTGGCTCTGCCATCTGGACCATCTAGCCTGCAAGGTCACTGTGGCAGAAGAGAAAGCCAGAGAACCACATGCAATATTTTGTGGGGTAGGACCTGGGAGTCACCTGCCGTCATTCACGTCCCATTGGCCAGAGCCCGAGTTCGTGGCCTGACCCCCTCCTGCAAGGGACCTGGCAGATGCAGGAACATAGGGTCACTTGGTGGCACACCGGCAGGGAGGCTCCAGAGGCCTCTGGAAAGGGTGCCCAGGACAGAATCAGGGCTTGAGACACAGATCTGGACGTGACTGGAATGAGACCACCCAGGATGGGGAAAAAAAAACCAGAGAAGGAAAAAAGAATGAGATTCAAAATTCCACTAATCTCTCTGAGGTTGTATTCCAGAATTCTTCTGGAATTCCCAGAAGATGACTCAAGATATAGTCCAAAATCTCTCATTTCCAAATAACCAATTATTTGTTGTCATGCAGACAAAGCATCCAGATTCCTTCCTGAACTTTTCAGTTTCCATATGGCCCCTTGGCATGGCTCGGGCAGCCGCAAGCAGCTGGCACCTAAGTACCATGCCGCCCCGCAAGGTTCCCCTGTGCCAGGCCCAGGGCCTCAGGGTTATAGATTTGTCAGTAGGAGGAATCTTCAGAGTCTTGCATTTTAATGACTATTTTGAAAGACAACTCACAGTGTGCTTGCCTTTGAGACTCATTTCAGAAATCAAAATTTTTGCTACCAAACTATTAAATATAACTTATTTTTTTTGCTTTAAATTTATTTTATTTTTTCAGTGTTCCAAGATTCATTGCCCATGCCCCACACCCAGTGCTCCATGCAATAGGTGCCCTCAGTACCCACCACCAGGCTCTCCCCTCCCCCCACCCCCTTCCTCCAAGTCCCTCAGTTTGTTTCTGTGTCCAAAGTCTCTCATGTTTCGTTTCTCTCCCTGAATTACCCTACTTCCCATTTACTTTCCTTCTCCCACTGTCCTCTATATTACCCCTTAGGCACCACAAGTGAAACCATGTGATACTTGACTTTCTCTACTTGGCTTATTTCACTCAGCATAATCTCTTCCAGTCCAGTCCATGTTGCTACAAAAGTTGGGTATTCATCCTTTCTGATGGAGGCGTAGTATTCCATTGTATATATGGACCACATTTTCTTTATCCATTCATCTGTTGAAGGGCACCTTGGCTCTTTCCACAGTTTGGCGATTGTGGCCATTGCTGCGATGAACATTGGGGTACATATGGCCCTTCTTTTCACTACATCTGTATTTTGGGGGTAAATGCCCAGTAGTGCAATTGCAGGGTCTTAGGGTAGCTCTATTTTTAATTTTTTAAGGAATCTCCACACTGTTTTCCAAAGGGGCTGCACCAGCTTGCATTCCCACCAACAGTGTAAGAGGGTTCCCCTTTCTCTGCAGCCTCTCCAACACTTGTTGTTTCCTGACTTGTTAATTTTGGCCATTCTGACTGGTGTTAGGTGGTATCTCAGTGTGGTTTTGATTTGAATTTCCCTGATAGCTATCAGGGAACATTTTTTCATGTGTCTGTTAGCTGTTTGTATATCTTCTATGGATAAGTGCCTCTTCATGTCTCTTGCCCATTTTTTGATGTGTTCATCTTCTTTTTGGGTGTTGAGTTTGAGTAGTTCTTTATAGATCTTGGATACCAGCCCTTTGTCTGTAGAGTCATTTGCAAATATCCTCTCCCATCCGGTGGGTTGCCTCTTTGTTTTGTTGACTGTTTCCTTTGCTGTACGGAAGCTTTTTATTTTGATGAAGTCCCAGAAGTTCATTTTCACTTTTGTCTCCTTTGCCTTTGGAGACGTGTCTTGAAAGAAGTTGCTGTGGCCGATGTCAAAGAGGTGACTGCCTATGTTCTCCTCCAGGATTTTGATGGATTCCTGCCTCACGTTGAGGTCTTTCATCCATTTCGAGTTTGCCTTTGTGTGTGGTGTAAGCGAATGGTCTAGTTTCATTCTTCTATATGTAGCTGTCCAATTTTCCCAGCACCATTTATTGAAGAGACCGTCTTTTTTCCACTGGATATTTTTTCCTGCTTTGTCGAAGATGATTTGACCATAGATTTGTGGGTCCATATCTGGACTCTCTCCTCTGTTCCATTGGTCTATTTCTCTGTTTCTGTGCCAGTACCATGCTGTCTTGGTGATCGCAGCTTTGTAATAACGCCTGAAGTCAGGTAATGAGATGCCCCCAGCTTTATTTTTCTTCTTCAGCAATTCCTTAGCAATTCAGGGTCTTTTTTGGTTCCATATAAATTTTAGGATTGTTTGTTCTAACGTTTTGAAGAATGTTGGTGGAATTTTGATCGGGATGGGACTGAAAGTATAGATTGCTCTGGTCAGTATAGACATTTTAACAATGTTTATTCTTCCGATCCATGAGCATGGAATGCTCTTCCATCTTTTTGTGTCTTCTTCAATTTCTTTCATGAATGACAACTTATTTTTTTATTTGAATACTTTACACACTTAAAACTTTTTCACAAATAAAATTTTCCACAAATTATTATTTGGTTGAAATCATGTTTTGCAGTATTTCAGCTTGGAGTTCAATTAATTAAAACTCATTGTTTTCCCTTGAAAGTGTTATTGCCTTAATTAAGACTAATACAGAAGCGTGGGATACTTCCTCAACATGGATCTTGCTAGAGATCTTGCTAGATCTTTCTTGAGACTAGTTGATCCACCCTGAGACTATGAGAGGAACATAACACTGGGGCCACGTCAGTTTTTGTTCTCTACTTAGCCTCGGAGCACAGCACAGTGCTGGGCACACAGTAGGTACTTAATAAGTATTGGATGGATGGATGGATGGACCGAAGGAAGGACAGAGGATGGATGGATGGAGGGAAGGATAATGGATAGATGGATGGAAGGAAGGATAATTGATAGATGGATGGATAATGGATGGATGCATGCATGGTTGGAAAGAAGATGGATAGATGAAAGGAAGGAAAATGGATGGATGGATGGAAGGAAGGATAATGGCTAGATGGATGGATGGAAAGAAGATGGATGGATGGATGGATGGATGGATGGATGGATGGGTGGATGGATGGATCTGCCACACTGAAAACTCCTAGGGACTCAGACTTCAGCAAATTTGGCAGAAAAGAAAGAGCACCGGATTGGGAGTCAGGAGGGCTGGTTTCCAGTGTCAGCTCCCTACTGACTGAGCTTCAAGAACTTCGGAAAAATTCCCTTTCTCTGTGGGCACTGCCATTTTCCTCCTCTGCTAAATAAAGTCTCATCTACTCCAACCAACACTTACAGCCTCATATACGGCCACTTCACTTCCTCTATCCCTCCATGCACCCCATGTTCCCAGTCACAAATGCACTCTGGGGAGGCAGAACCTTGACATGTGGCCAAGTGAGAAGGTTGGCAAATGCCCTTTCTAAAAATCAATTATAAAAACTCACAAATTAACAAAAGCAGCCATTTCCACATGCTGGAAATCATCCAAGAGCATGCAACCATCTAAGAGGTGTTCATGCTTGAAAACTGCTGCACTTCAGGTAGAAACAGTGAGTCTGAAGTGTGTTGGCCCCAGGCTGTTCCCACAGCACCCTCCCAGCTTGGGAGACTCAGGGAAGGGCATAGCAGCTGCAATGCCAGGGCTGAAGGCACTCACTCAATTTGGATCAATGGATGACACCCCTGCTTAGTAGCAGTGACAGTGGAAATGATCATCTTGGAGGTTGTATAGAGTGGCTGAGACTGTGTGCCTCTGGAAATGGCCCAAGCCAGCCACAGATTCCTAGCTGACCCTAAGGTCATGTGTACTCACACTGGAAACATGAGCAGCCCAGCGAAAAGTGAAAACCAGGCAGATTTGACAATGCCTAAATTTTGAACGTGCTCCTCTACCCACACAATGGTCTTTGGTATGGATAGATTTACTAATTCAAGGTATTTGAGAATACTTCTGATCAAATATTGGCTGATCTCTAAGCTAAGCAGACAGAGGGGTACAAAAGCTATAAGTTAAAAATAAAAAATAAAAATTAAAAAAAAATGAACACCTGGGTGGCTCAGTTGTTGAGCGTCTGCCTTTGGCTTAGGTCATGATTCCAGGGTCCTGGGATGAGGCCCTGCATCAGGCTTCCTGCTGGGTGGAAAGCCTCCTTCTCCCTCTCCCACTCCCCTTGCTGTGTCTCGCTCTTGCTGTGTCAAATACATAAATAAACTCTTTAAAAATAAAAAAATTAAAATTAAAAAAGAAACAACAAGCACCAGCAACCACAAACAGCAAGGGAGATAGAGTTCAAAGACTTAGCCCAGGTAAGTCACTTCAAATAAATAAATAAATAAATAAATAAATAAATAAATAAATAAACAAACAAACAAACAAACAAGAAAAATCAGAAATAACCTCTGGAAGAAAAGAAAAATCCAGAATTGATGTAATATATTGCAAAATGTCCAGTTTTTAACCCCCCCAAAAATGTGAGAAGTGCAAAGAAACAGGAAAATATGACCTATAGTCAGGGGACCCCCCCCAAAAAAGAGCATTCTTCCACCCACAGGGGTCCCTAGAAGCTGGATTTGGTAGTGAAAGACTTCAAAGCAGCTGTTTTATACACAAACACACACACACAACCAAAGGATTAAAGGAAAGCATGACAACAATAAATCAACAAATAGAAGTTCTCAAAAAGAAAAAAGAAATAATGTATCAAATGGAAAATCTGGAGTTGAAGAATGTAATAATGAGGAAAGTTCACTGGAGAGGCTCAGTGGCAGGCTTTACATAGTAGAAAAATGCATGAACTTGAACACAGAGTAGTGAAAAAATTATCCACTATGAAGAACAGAGAGAAAACTCTGAGCAAAAATGAAAAGAGCCTCAAAGACACATAGAACAACATCAAGCACAACCATATGTATATGGTGAGTCCCAAAAGAGAGATAGAAAGGGGTTAAAAACTAAAACATGATGAATAATGGCCAATATGTTTCCAGATCGATGAAAAACTTTACATCAAACATCCAAGAAACTAAACAAATCCCAAGTAGGTTAAATACAAAGAGATATACACCTATACATACCATAATCGAACTGTTGAAACACAAACAGAAATCCATGAAAGAAGCAAGAGAAAACCAACTCTTCATGTATTGGGGAACAATACGATTAACAGATGGCTTTTCATCAGGAAAAAAAAAAAGCAGAAGGCAGTGGAATGACACATTCAAAGTGCTAAAAGGAAAAAAAAAACTGTGAACAAAAAATTCTATATCTAGCAAAATTATCCTCCAAAATTAATGGTGAAATAAAGATATGCTCAGATAAACAAAAATCAATAGTGTATTGTTAGCAAACTTGCCTTGTGAGAAATACTAAAGGGAAGACCATTAGGCTGAAAGGAACTGGTACCAGATGATAACTTATATCCATGATGAGAAATAAAAAGCTGCAGAAATGGCAAATATGAGAATCAATATAAAATACTCGACAAATATATTTTTCTAAGTTTTTCTCCTAAATTCCTTAAAAGACCTAAGCAGTAACTGTAATGCTGTACTGTTGGGTTTGCAGCATTCAAAGACATGAGACGTAGGCAACGACAGCAAAAGAACGAGGGGAAATGGAGTGCACACTCCACATTTGACCAGAAGGAAGCCAGTGCTAATCCGAAGTGGGCTGAGACAAGCTCAAATGTATTTTTGCAGTCCCCAGAACAATGACTAAGAAAATCATCCACAGTATACAGTTTTTTACAAGAGGAATTAAAAGGGGACACTAAAAACATTTAGCACAGAGGAAAGCAGTAAAGGAAAATCAGAAGAACAAGACAAAACAATAAAAAAAAAAAAAACCTCAGGAGACATGGAGAAAACAGCACAAGTGTAAAATGTCAATATCATGTAATAGAAATTTTAATTTAATTTTTAGTTAAATGTGAATAGTCTATGCGCTTGATTCAAAAGGCAGAGATTGTCAGACTGGATAGATAAGCAAGATATGAATGCAACTAGCTACAAGACACAAATATTAGATTCAAGGTGCAAGCCAGTGGGTTGAAAGTAAAAGGATGGGAGACAAAGATACACTGTGAAAACAACTAGAAGAGAGCTGGGAGTGACCATCTTGATGCCAAATGAAACACATGTTAAGACGAGAAATATTACTAGAGGCAAAGAGGGACATTTCATAATTATAGGAGGGGTTGATTTATTGGGAAAATATAAAAATTATAAATGTGCACACCATCTCATAATAGAGCCTCAAAGTACATGAAACAAAAACTAAACAGAATTAAAAGGAGAAAGACAATTTGACAACAGCATCAGAAAGAGGTGTTGATACCCCACTCCTGATGACTGGTAGAATAACTAGATTTTAAAAATCAGCAAAGATGCAGAAGACTGGAGGACACTACCGATCAAACAACCTGGTGCAACCAGTGACCTTGGAACGCACCTTCTTTCCAAGCACCCATGGAACATCCTCCAGAACACACCATGTGTCAGGCCATAAAATGATCCTCAATAAACATAAAAAGGCTGAATTCACAGGAAGCATCATGATCTCTGACCACAATGGAATTCAATTACATATTAACACTACAAAGATCCATGAAAGCCCAAAACATTTCAAAATTGCACAACACACTTCTGAGTAACTAAAGGGTTAAGAAAGAAATCACAAGAGAATAGAGAATATTTTGAAGTGGGTGAAAACCCCTGCGATGTACAAAAATGCAGAGCGTGCAGTCAACACCATGCCTAGCAGAGTTTGTAACTTCAAATGCCAATGTCAGAAAAAAGAAGGGTCTTAAATAATCAAATCCACCTAAAGAAGCTAGAAAACAAAGAGCAAACTAAGCCCAAAGAAAGCAGAAGAAAGCAAATAAGAAATATGAGACCATATGTCAATGAGATAGAAAACAGAATAGCCAGAGAGAAAATCAATAAAACTGAAAGCAGTTCTTTAAAAGGGTGAAAAAAAAATTGACAGGCTTTCAGCTAGATAGAAAAAAAAGAGACACACA
Source organism: Spilogale gracilis (assembly GCA_004023965.1). Classification (NCBI taxonomy): domain Eukaryota; kingdom Metazoa; phylum Chordata; class Mammalia; order Carnivora; family Mephitidae; genus Spilogale; species Spilogale gracilis. The sequence goes on along the minus strand of PITA01019526.1, from coordinate 13,921 downwards.
AATAACTAAAATCAAGCATAAAAAAGGCAGCAGCATCACCAAGCACCCTAAAATGAAAGAGATTATAAAGGAACACCATGAATGACACCAACAAAACACACAACGTAGATAAACAGATAAACGGACATGTTCGTAGAAATACACAAGTTACCAAGCTGACTCAAGATGAAACATGAAATCTAACCAGAGCTACAAAGAAGAAACAAAATTAAGAATTTAAAATCTTCCCACAAGAAAGGCCCAGACCCACTTGGCTTCACTGGTGAATTCTACCATTTAAAGAAGAAAGAAAACCGATCCTTCACAAACTCTCTCAGAAAACGGAGGGGGTAACACTTCCCTATTCATTTATTCCTTATTAAATTGAAACAAGAATCCTTAATATCATCAAATGGAATCCATCAGCATGGAAAAATGAGTCTACCCCATGACCCAGTGGGATCTATCCCAGGAAAGCAGGGTTGGTTTAACATCCAAACATTAATTCATGTAATGCACCATATTAATAGAAAAAAGAGGGGGAAATCGCTGATTATGTGTCAAAAAATCCTTCGAAAAAATTCAGTATCCATTGATGATAAAATTTTTCAACCAACCAGAAGAAAGGCACTTCTCAGACCATCTGAAGACAGTGCAAATATCCATAGCTCCAGCTACCGCGGTATGGGCTCGTGAAAGACAAAATGATGCGTCCCCCCCTGAGATCAGAAGGAAGCAAGCATGTCTTCTTTTGTCACTTTTATTCACAGATTCTCACCAGGGCAATGAGGCAAAGTAAATCATCAAAAGCATCCAGATTCAAAGACATCAACTGTATTTGTTCACAGATGACATGATTCTTTATGGAGAAAATCTCCAGAGACCCATAAAGCCATTATAGAACAAATAAATTTAGTAAGACCACATGATACAAGATCAATATATAAAAATCAACTGTATTTGTATATACTAACAATAAAAATCCAAAAATGAAATTAAGATAATTCCATTTGCAATAGCATCAGATAGAGTAAAATGCTTGGGAATAATTTTAACAAAAGAGGTCAAGACCTACACTGAAGTCTACCAACATCACTGTGGGAAATTAAAGATGATACAGCTAAATGCAGAATCATTCCATGTTCATGGATTGGAAGACTCAATATTGTTAAGGTGGCGGTTCTCCACAAATTGATCTGTAAGTTGAATGTAATCCTTACCAAAATCTTATTGGGCTTTTTAGTAGAAATTGGTAAGCTGATCCTAAATTTTATATGGAAATGCAAAAGAACTAGAATTGTCCAACAGTTTTTAAAAAGAACAGAGGTGCCTGGATGGCTCAGTCGGTGACGTGTCTGACTCTTGATTTCGGCTCAGGTCATGATCTCAGAGTTGTGAGATCAAACCTTGCCTGCATCGGGCCCCATGCTCAGTGCTGAGTCTGCCTGAGATTCTTTCTCTCTCTTCCTCTGCCCCTCCCCTGCTCTCTCTCTTTCTCCAATAAACAAATAGATAAATAAAATCTTTTTTTAAAAGATTTAAAAGAACAAAGTTGGAAAATTTACACTATCCAATCTCAAATTTACAGCAAAGATTCAGCGATCAAGACAAGGAGGCATTTTTGGGGAGACAGATGTATAGACCAACAGAACAAAATGAAAAGTCTAGGAATGAAACTCTACAGTAAGGTTAATGGATTGTTGACCAAGGTGCCAAGACAGTTCAGGGGCGCAATGGGGTGAAAGAAAGTCTTAGATCCAGAATATACAAACATTCTTAAAACTTAAGGGGGAAGAAGCCATTGAAAAATGGGCAAAAGAAGTGAACAGACACTCCACCAAGGAAGACAGACGAAGAGTCAAGCACATGAAAGGATGGTCAACACCGTCAGTCATGGGGAACACTCAAAACACAGGGACAGACTACTGCATGCCCACTTGGGTGGCCACAACAAAGGGCAGGTGGAAAGGACGAAGAGCCAGAACCACACGCCCCACTGTGGGAAAGTCCGGAGCGGGGCACCACTCTGGAGACAAGTTGATAGTTTCCTAAAAAGTTCACATGAGCTCTACGCAACCCTCAACATCTTGGAGCCTCGCTCTCCTGGTCGGTGAAATCAACTCAATGATAGCAGCGTCCACCTCATGGGAGAGCGCTTCCACTGCTTCCAGGAATCCATCCAGGAGACCCAGAACCTGTGTCCACACAAGGATGTGCCCGTGGCTGTTTGTGGCAGCATCATTCATAACAGCCCCAACCTGGAAAAACCCCAACGTCCACAGCTGAGGAGCAGATAAACAAAATGTGCCAGACGCATGCAAGGAAATTCAGTTTTATTGAAAAAGGAATGACTAATTGTTCCATAACATGTGGGAACTTCAAACACACGCCAAAGAAAGCCGGACTCAAAGTGCCACTCGCTGTGTGTTTACGTATTGTATTTATTTGCAACGTGCAGAAAAGGCAAACACATGGGACGCTAGAGTGGATCAGTGGATGCCTCGCTTAGAGGCGGGGAGTGACCCCCACGGGGCCCAGGCTGGGGGACCAGGAGTCGAGGGATGGTTGCACAGATCTCAGCGTACTGAAAGTGGCTTCCAATGGGTGGATTTTATGATGTGTGAACTCCACCTCAGTAAGGCTGTTTTTAAGACAGAAAGAAACATGTTTCATTGGAGCTTTCATCTTTGATCCTTCATGTGCTCACCTACTGGGTCTCGAGCATCTCTGCTGTGCCCTTCGGGTCAGCTGCTGGGACCAGGTAAAATGGCAGGTGACTGAGAGGTGAGCATTTCTCAGCTTTCCCTTGTCACTCTGCTCAGCCCCACAATGTCTCTGCGAGGTGGGCGTTGCTCTCATCATCCCCATTGTGTGGATGGAGAGACTAAGGCTCCAAGAGGTTGTACCTATTGTATAAAGTAAGGGGTAAGTGTCAGGGTCAAGTTCACCCCACATTCCCACCTCCTTTGACTTTGTCCTCAAGGAGCTCACCATCCTCCCCTCTTCCCTCCCTGTTTGGGCCCAGCTTGTCACTGCAGAGCCAGCCCCAAAGCGTCCACCTTGGGAGCTCCCCACCCTCCCACTGGGTGACAGACACCCCACCCCTCCTCTTTGTGCCTTTGCTCACACGCTACCTCACCGGGCATGCAGAGCGGGATTTCCCCTCTCACAGCCTCCTGCCCTGAGCTTCCTCCTTCCCTGCAGCATAGCTCCCACTCGGAGGAGAACACCTTCGTGCCTTGGCCTGATTCTTGGGCTGCCAGTCCTCCCTGCCCCACAGACGTTAAGGACGGGTCTATGGAGTGGAGTCTGTAATGGGTTGACTCGTGCCCCCCCTCCCAGAACCTGTGACTATGACTTACTGGGAAAGAGGGTCTTTGCAGAGGGACTTAGTCAAGGATCTCGAGATGAAGTCTTCCTGGATTGAGGACGAGCACTAAATCTAATGACTAATCTCCTTATAAGAGACAGAAGAGAAGACACAGGAGGGAAGACCATGTGAGGAGGCGGGCAGAGATCAGGTGACGTGTCTACAAGCCAAGGAACACCGAGGAATGCCAGAAACTTTCAGAAGCGGAGAGACATCTGGACAGCTTTCCCCTTCAGAGCTTCCTAAAAGAGCCAAACCTGCCAACACCTGGTTTTGGACTTCTGGCCTCCACAGCTCTGAGAGCGTAAGTTCCTCTTGTTTCAAGCCACCTGGTTTGTGGTCATTTGTTACAGCAACCACCGAAAACTCACATGGGGTATGTGTGTGTGTGGTGGGGGAGAAGGGGTGTCTGGGTGCCTCAGTCGGTTGGGCGTCCAACTCTTGATTTCAGTCCAGATCATAACCTCAGGTCGGACATCGAGTCCCACATTGGGCTCTGCACTGAGCGTGGAGCCTGCTTAAGATTTTCTCTCTCCTTCCCCCTCTGTCCCTCCTCCAGCTTGCTCTCTCTCTCTCTCTCTCTCTCTCTCAACAAACAAAAACACAAACAAAGCTCACACAGGGTCCATGGCCCGGTCTCTGTACCACCAGTCCCCAGTCCCCACGCAGGGCTGGCCCCATCTGGATGAACCAGCAGCGTGTCTGAGTCAAACTTCCTTTCCTCTCTGATTCGCCACCTGGAGCTCTCCCTGACATGCTGTCTGAGGACTAGTTTTATCTTTTCTAGAAACCCTGAGGTCGCAGCAGCGATCCCTAGGACCCCATCTGTCCTTCTTCACAGCAAGCGCCTCACGATGTTTAGAGCAAGAGGCTCTAGTCATCCCTATAAAACCAGTACAAGAGAGACACCACTTAGAATGAATCCACTGAGATCAGAAACCAAACGTCCTGGTAAGTAGGCACAAGTGGGAAAGGACTTTGAAACAACACTGAGCAAAAACAGAGACACGAGAGGGCTTTTGGAGCTGAACATTCTCCTTCATGCTCCGGGGACAGGTGACATAGGTGTGCTCAGGCTGAGAAAGCACAGAGCTATGTCCTCACCAGATGTGCCCTTCTGAGTGTGTATGTGTTAGTGCCACAAAAATTTTACAACCGGGGCCAAGAATTATGAACATCAACTTACTTCATGTCAATGTGATGAAACTTTAAATACAAAGTGCTAACTTTTTAAAAAAGATTTTATTTATTTGACAGAGAAAGAGAGCACACGCAGGTGGAGTGGCAGGCAGGGGGGAGAGGAAGATTCAGGCTCCCCACCAGGCAGGGAGTCCAATTCAGGGCTCGATCTCAGGACCCTGGGACCACAACCTGACCCGAAGGCAGACACTCAACCAACTGAGCCATTAGGCACCCCGAAAGGGCTGACTTTTAGGACTAGCCAAATATAAGTGAGGGCTTGCAGGGGCGAGTTTCCTGGGGGATTTTTCCAACAAAGTCCTGTGAGAGCACAATTCAATGCCCCTGGTGTCCTGTTTCCTTGACAGCCCCACTGTGATGCTGAATTTTATGTGCCTTGACCTGGCCACAGGAGAGGAGACAGCTGGTTCAACACCCTTGCCAGTGTGTGTGTGAGGGCGTTTCCAGGAGACATTAGCATCTGAATGGCAACCCAGTGGACAGCAGACAGAACAAACAGGCAGACGAAGGGCACATCCGCTCTCTGTGCTCAGGCCTGGATGCTGATACCCCGCAACCGGTCTCCCCGTGCTCAGGACCACAGACCCGACTGAATGGACACCACCGGCTCTCGGGCCGACCTCTGAACACAGCACCAGCCTCCCTGGCTCCCCACAGCGTGTGAGCCAATATCTAAAATGAGGCTTATTATCAGGACATGGCTCACGTGCCTATTTTCCTAGGTGTTTCTCCCTGTTGACTCTGTTTCTCTGGAGAGACCCAGCTAACCGAACCACCACAGAGGGTCCTTTCTTGACCGCATATGGTCGTTCTCTTGGGGAGCCCACCTCGTGCTCACCTTGCCAGTTCCCTGTCCCTCACCTGCTCCTCGTCTGCCACCACAGGGCGGGGTGGTCACTGGTTCCTCTGGCAAACGTCACCAAAGTCTGCCCCACGCTGGGAGACACCTCTTCCCCCACTGTCTGTCCACATCATGTTTGCCTGACTTGGGAAGCGTCCCGTCACCCGCGGGACACTAGCCAGCGTGGGCCTCACAAGTGAGAGGGGTCTCCATGTCAGATAGGACGACAGCAGTCACAGACCACCATGTGTAGTCAGTCATACTCGACGCTACAGCAGGCCTCACAAAGCTCCACACGCTGGGGGGCTTCAAACAATTCATCCTCTCTCGTTTCTGGGGGCCAGAAGTCCAAAATTAAGGAGCTGGTGGGGTGGGTCCCTTCTAAAGGTTCCAGGGGAGAGTCCTGACCTTCTCTTGCTTACAGTGACACCGGCCTCCTCACTCATCCCGCCAGCAGGATATCTTCCCATCTGTCTTTGACCTCTGCTTGCGACCTCACGTCTCCCTCTTGTGAGCATGCATGATTCCACTTGCCCCACCTGGATAATTCAGGATAGCCTCTCCACCTCGAGATCCCTAACTTGTTCACTCCTGCAAAGCTTCTTGCCATAGGAGGCAACATGGTCACACGTTCAGGGGACTCGGGTGAGGACATCTTTGGGGGACCATTACTCTGCTCTCCAGAGCCACCTTCAGTGCCCTACCTGGCCACCCCTTGTTCCTTGCTCTCCCCTAACTTCCTAGAGCCCACTGATGACCGTCAGGACGCTCTTCCTCCCTCCTCTGGCCACTGTCCACCCTCCCCCTGCAGCCCTGTGTCCTGGTCAGGGACAAGCTGTCCACGTTGACAAGGGAAAGATTCAAACTGCTGACCAATCTCCTATTCGCCAGGGGGCTTTGAAGAAGGCACTGAATATCTCAGAAACTCTGCCCCACTCTCTCGACAATGAGTCTCATGCTCCTTGCCGTGTCCTCTGTGGAAGGCAGACTCACCTGTGTCCAGCCCCTTCCAAGCCACCAGTCCCCACTTAGTCAGGGTACAGGCAGGTGACGGCCACATGGACAGGTGAGCCAAGAACATCAAAAAAAAAAAAAACCCACAAATATGCCACAGCTTCTGCTGTCCAGATGATGCATGGGAAAATGGCATATGACTTGGCTTCCCCAGATGCACATTTTCCTCCAGGGGCCATCCACAAAGGGCCCTGAGCACAAGACTTGGATTCAAGAGTAAGAGTGTCCCACGGGGCATCCTCGGTACCCCAGCAATGACAAGAGTCCCACATCCTGGTCCTTGGGCATTCATGTCAAAGCAATAAAGAGCAAGGAGCTCCAGAGAGTCGGGGAGAGCAAGGAGCAGGAACCCCAAGAGATGGAGAGGGCTTGGCAAGCCTGGAACTGTGCAGGTCTGGGTCCCTGACCTCCCAGCCACATCAAAGCCAAGGACTGATGCTTACCCAATGGGCTGTTCTGGGACTGGGTGAGACATGAGGGGCTTCATAAGGAGTCCAGCTAACGTGTAAAACCATCATGGGCCACCTGTCCATCAAGGGATGGACGGATACACAAAATATGGGAAATCCACCCAATGGAATACTATCCAGCCTTAGAAAGGAGGGGCACCTGGTGGCTTAGTCAGTTGGGTGTCTGACTCTTGATTTTAGCTCAGGTTATGATCTCGGGGTCTGGGATCAAGCCCCGCATCAGGCTTTCTGCTCAACCGGGAGTTTTCTTCTCCCTCTGCCCCTTCCCCCACCCATGCTCTCTGTCTCTCTCTCAAATACATAAAACTTTAAAATACAAAAAGGAGCAAAATTCTAACACACAGTACAACATGGGAGCTGGGGAGGACACAGTACTCCGTGAAATAACCCAGGCACAAAAGGACAAATCCATTGAGCCCAGAGACACGTGGCATCTAGAGTTGTCAATCTCAGAGAGAAAGTAGAGTGGTGAGGGCCATGAAGCAAATGTACTCGATGCTATTGAACCATAAATGCGAAGAACCCCTTACGATGGTAATTTTTACGTGACATGGTCTTTGCCAATATTTTCTTTTTCCACGTTATGGATTACCACCATCGCCTTCATCCTTTCCCCCATCTTCCTCCTCCTGGTCTTCATCCCCACGACAGGGTCAGGCTGGGGTGGCTGCTGCTTTCCACCCACAACCTGCTGGCTCTCGTGCCGGATCGTAAGGGAGGGAGGACGGCAGGGCTGTTGGGCAAGTCGGTTGGGGAAACCACACGGCGGGCCGGGCAGGTAAGTGTGTTCAGAGGTGACTGACCAGATGATTGAAATACATTTGTACTAAAAATATTTTTAAAGCCCTTCTCTTGATTTATACCCGAAAGAAAATACCGCAAAGGAGAATGAGTTTTCAACTCGAGTAGCACTTACGCCTGATCTAACTAAATGAGCTCTTTTGAACCGGTGGTTTTGCTGCGATGCCTGTAATAAAAATAACAATAATGTGCATTTCGAGGGTGTTTTATCCTCCAGAAGCACAGGGCTTCTGTGGTCAACAATTGCCCTCATCTGTGCAGACCAGCAGGGTGACGGGCGAGGGAAGAGGGGGAGCGAGGCGGGGAGTGGCAGGGGCGGCACGAGCTTCCTAGTTGCTGATCACATTTGATAAAATCAGCAAATGTCAAATACACGGGGAAATGTATTTCTCGGTGCTCTGAGAAGCCTAGAGACGAAAGGGCCAGAAGCCAGGTCCTTCCCTGTCTGGAACAGGGCCTCCCAGGATGCGATCTGTGCACTTGTAACAGAGGGAGAGACGCGGGAGCCCCCTTCTCCACGTGGATGGCTCCCAGTCTCTGTCCTGCCCCTCTCCCAGCACCACCACACATCCCGCCTGAGTCTTTAGGGGATTCCTGAGCCCACACTCCCCAGCCCCTCTGCCCTGGCTAACCCATTCCTATCCACCTGTTCGACTAAAGCTCATCCATGATCACCTCCTCCAAGAAGCCTGCCCTGACCACCCACATCGTCAGGAGAGTGGCGACCCCTGCCCTCCCACAGCACCCCCCCCACTCCGCGTTGTCACTGTCTGTGAGCACATGTTTCCCCCCACCCCCTCCCCCACTCCCCCTACCCCCTCACCCCCCCACAGGTACCCTGCAGGCATCCAGCAAGAAGAGGCTCAAGGTAGGGCTCGCCGCTGGCCATCGGCAAGCCCGGCCCCATCACAGCTCTGAGAACACAGCCCAGCAACAGACTGTCCCCAAGCCTGAAATTCGTAGTCGGTGGCTCACTATGGCTCACAGCCCAGCCTCCGATTCAAGAATCCTACTGTCCCAACTTTGGAAAACAGGTCCCATCCCAACACAGGTCTGGGAGTCCGGTCCTGCAACCACAGCTGGAGCCGTTTCCCGAGCGAGTCCTGTGTGCCACCGCGGGCCAGCTCTTCCCGAGTCCCCTCCCTCCGCCTCGTGGGATGAGCGTCTTCACCCCATTTCAGAGAGGAATAAACTGAGGCTCCTGGAGGGACCCACCCAGGGCCTCATGGCTAGCAAGGGGCAGGGCAGGGCCGGGACTGGATCCCATTTCTGTCTGAGCCTAAAGCCACAGCTTGTCTCCTAGAGTCTGGACCACCGTGAAGGCAGCCGGGTCAGTGGGGAGAGAGGCTGGTGTCCCAGAACTTGGGTCCCGGGGCCAGAGACTTCCCTGCAGCGGCTCTCACTCACTCACACAGCAGTAAGCATTTCTTTCCTTTTGTACTTGACATCCTGCTTCCTACGGGACTACCCTGGTGGCCAGCGACAGCATCCCAGGCTGAGAGCAAAGCGCGGGGACAGGTGCCGTGGCCAGGACTGGCAGAAGGCATTTAGGCAGCCGGAAATGACTCCGGGCCGGGTCAGCCGTGCATTGGCAGGGGAAAGGCGCGGTGGGCTTGAGGCCAGAGCGCTGGGCGGGGGCACAGTTCCGAAGGCCCCAGATCTCATTCTACAGGCAAGACGAGCTTGCTGTGGGGTCCTGAGACAGAGGGGGCCTGGTCCCATCACCCTGTAGAAAGTGCATGCTGGAGGCCCTCCAGAAGGTGGACTGCTGGAGCTTCTGTCCCTTTGTTCGAACTGTCCCTGTTGGAACTCCGAGCTGGTGCCTCTTCTCTCCACGAAGTCACCATGTCACCCCCACGGCAACCCCGTGAGAGTCCAAACCCTGACTCCTTGCCTCCCCTTGGCCTTGTGGGGCTTCCCACGCTCGGGCAGCCTCTGTCCTGCCCTCCTCACAGCTGGGTGAGACAGAAAACCCAAGTAAAGAGAAGCCGGGAAAGGACATTCGCTTTCATTAAGGAAAACCACACAGGCCCCAGAAAGCAGGGAGCTCGCAAGCAGGGATTCTAAGACTGCCCAGATGAACAATATGTGAATGATCATATAACTTTGCATTTTTAAAGTGCTTTAATCCCAGGGCTTTAGGCCCTTTGCAGATCATGAATTTGATTCAGGGAACATTCCCGAAGCCCCTCCCCTCTGTGCTGGGCATGGGAACTCTGGGCCTTCGGGAAGGAGCTATGGGGTGCCTGGGTGCCTCACTCAGAGGGCAACGATGAGGGCTCAGGGAAAGGGCTCTTGCACAGGCCCGGGCAGGGTCTGAGGAACACACAAGGGAAGGTTTTTCTCTCCAGGGCCAAAGCAGGAAGGGACATGTCTCCTGGGGAACACCGGAGGTCGTAGCTGAGGCAGGGCCACGAGACAGGAGCTGCGGCCCAGGGAGGCGAGCACCGCCACCTCCGGACCCAGGGCCAGGCAGGCAGGAAGAAGGGGAGCAGGCCTGGCCTCTCTGGGACTGCCCTCCAGGCTCTGGCGGTGCCCCCCTGGTGAACCCCAGAGCAAATCTGAGGCCAGCCTGGGTGAGCACATTCCCAGAGGGCAGCCTTCGGGGCCAGCGTGGGCCAGGAGGGCCGTGCGGGGGTCTGGGGGCGGCAGCCAGGCCTGGCCTGCGCCCTTCCTTGGGCACTCAGGAGTACAAGGACCACATGTGGTCACCGTGACACCGCTCAGGACACAGATGTCGTTCCCACTGTCTTTTTTCAACAGCATCAGCTGCCGAGGCGTGAGCTGTGTCCCCCCAAATTCCTATGTTGAAGCCCTAACCCTCAATACCTCAGAATGCAGCTGTAGTTGGGGATAGAGTCTCTCCAGAGCTGATCGAGTGACCGTGAGGTCACCCGGTGGGCCCTGAGCAAGTGGCCTTGGAAGAGGAGATGAGGACACAGACACGCACAGAGGACGACCACGTGAGGCTCCATGGAGGGCAGACAGTCATCCTCACGCCAAGGAGAGAGGCCCCAGGGGGACCTACGTGCCCTCACCTTGGTCTCGGGCTTGCAGCCTCCAGAACGGGAGAGAAGGGAGGCCTGGGGTGCTTTGTTAGTGGGGTCCCAGTAAACGAAGTCAGGAACTCGCTGAAAGCCACAGCCAAGGCGTGGTGATCCGGGATCGCGGCAACCTCCCCCTGCCGAGGGTCCGAGGGACATCCGGCCGAGCGAGCGATGCCCCCAGCCCCCACACACGACCAGACGGCTAGAAATGGCGCTCAGGAGCCCACCGCCGCCACGGCCCGTGTTGGGGCCTGGTGTGCTCACGTCCTGCCGGAGCCCAAGATCTCAGTCCTACCGTGCCCTAAGAGGCACTTATTAGGAACGACGTCTAATCCCACCCACCACGTAGGTAGGTAATGCTAAGCAGACGCCCCCTGCTTCGGGGGTGAGGGGACAGGGACACAGCAGTTCTAACCCCCTAGATTAGAATTCTGGGTGATCAAGGGGCACTGACCCAGGAGTCACCCCTGAGTGTTCCTCTCTAAACCCACTATGGCCCATCCCTGGGGAACAAAGGTCTCTTCAGGGCTTCACCACGCAAAACAGGGGGCAGAGAGAATGACACAAGGGATCCAGGCTGGGGACACAAGTCCCTCATCCGAAGGCCCCTCGCCGACACTTGTATGCAAGGTGCTTTACCCCCTTCCCACTCCGCAGTGTTTATTCACTCTGGAAGCTGCCCTAAGACAGGACCTTAGCGTCTCGCAGCTGGAGGTCCCGGATCCCGGGGTCAGTGGGGTGGTGGGCCGCCGGAGAACCTGCTCCAGACCTCCACCCAGAGCGCTGGGTGTGCGGGCGCCTCTGACCTCCTTCCTCGGCCTGGAGGCCTCTGCCTTCACCGCGTGGGCCGCACGCCCCGTGCGCATCTGTCTCCAGCCCCAAACTGCCCCTTTCCATAAGGACACCAGTCCCACGGAAGCCGGCAAGACTCTGTCTCCAAATAAGGTCACCTGCTGAGGTCATGGGGGTGAGGACCCCAGCAAGTGACACATCTGAGTCTACGACACAACGTACCACACACACACAGATGTAAGCAGAAGAGAAACATCCAGCTTCACAGCAATTAGAACCCCCGGGACCTCCTCCAACGTCAAGAAACGGAACATGGTGGGCCCACAGGGGACCCCGTGCCCTTCCTGACGATAAGCCCCAGACGTCACCCGGATCCTCGCCGTGCTGCGTAGCGTGTCCCCACAGCCGGTTCAAAGCTGGAGCCCGTCTTGGCATGGTAGCTGAACATCACCTAACCCGACTCACTCGCAGCCACACTCAGAAGGCTCAGCCCTGTTGTCCAGCACAGCGGACGGCCAGAGGGTCCTACGGGGCCGACACAGGGGTGCCTACAGCCATTTCCACCGGGTGGACACAGCCCCGGCCCCTCGGGCTGCCCCCACGGGGCCTCTGCGGCAGGCTGCCGGGAACAGCCTGTGCGTGCCTCCTTGCCCACGGGGAGCAGGCACGTCGGGGTGGACGGCCGGCGCAGCAGAGACACGACTTCCTCCTCCCCTGGAGAACAGCCCACTACTCCCCTGAGTGCTGGCCCTGACTCAGAGCTAATCTCAGGCAGAACGGAAGAGAACGTCCAGAAGAAGTTGGGCTTCTGTTCTCGAGAGCATTGCTCCCAGCGTCCCCTGGAGGGCTGGCCGCTTCTGGACGCCTGCCCTGGGCCAGGCATTTGCCAACTTTACCAACATCGTCTCCTCCCAACCCTGAAAGGTGCCGTCCAGGTGCCCCCTTCATGGGTGAGACGCTTCACGGGTGACAGGTGACGGGGTCAGGTGACCTGTCCAAGGTCACACACGGATCTGAGACTGGAACTCTGGCCTCTTTACCTCTAAATCCCATGTGTGTTTACATGGGAAGGAAGTCAAGCTGAGGACAGAAGATTTCAAATCAAACGGCCTCATTTCGGGGGGAACCGAGCTGACGGTCGCACAGGGCAGCGCGAGACACACGGGCTCCAGACGTGCGCGAGATCACGTAATCCTCCCTGGCCGGATCCCTCCCTCCAGCATCTCCTGGACGTCAGGAACCCATGTTCTGATCCCAACAAGCTGCCTCGGATGTGTTAAAACCTCAGGGCAATTGATATGTGTTTTGTGTTTCATGACTTAGAGATGAGGCTCTAAGAAAGCCCGGTCGGCCGGCGATGCGGGCACGTTACTAGAGCAGCAGTGATGCGCGTTATTTCTGGTCTACTTAGCAAGTGGACCGCTCCTCTCGCTCCTGGAAACCTTTGAAGAGCTGCCCTCTGAGGCCATCTCAGAGACCTCATTCCTGGGAAGAAGGCGGCTTTGTTTCCTGCCTTCCCACTCATTGTCATGCAGTCATTTCTGATCTGTGCGACGAGGACGACGGTGAATCCAAAACAGAATCCTCCTGAGAGGACTGGGCTCAAGGCTTTAGCGCCCCAAGCCTGTCCCTGTCCCTGAGGGTCTCCCCTTCTCAAGGACCAAGACTCTGGTGGCTCCCGACCCAGAGTCTGCCCTCCTGGCAATACAGAGCCCATTCGTCGGGAGGGGACACGCAGCGCCACCCCAGGGAAGAAGCAGTGGGGCCGAGCTGGGGCCCCACCCTGGCCGGCTCCCTCACTTGTCCCAGCGTTCCAAGCACAGGACTGGGGACATCTCAGTTTCCAGTCTGCATGGGGGAGCGATGTGACAGGGAGGGAACTCAGAGCGACAGTGAGGTTAGTAACAGTGATAATCGGCCGTAATGGGCTGATTTGTGTCCTCTCAAAAACTGTACGCGGAAGTCCTAACCCCCGAGACCTCAGAGCATGACCTTATTTCCAAATAGCCATTGTAGCAATAATTAATTAAGCTGAGATCATACTGGAGCAGGGGGACATTTGGACAGAGGCACACAGGGAGAAGGCCTTGTGAAGACAAAGGCAGGGATGGGGAGCATGAGGGATGCCAGCAGACCCCCAGAAACCAGGAGAGGCCCCGGACGGGCTGTCCCTCGCAGCTTCTGGTCCCAGAACTGCAAGAGAGTGCATGCCCAGTGTGTGAGCGCCCGTTTGCATACATTACTACAGCAGCCTCAGGGAAACTGAGGCACGGCCCCTCTCCCAGTGTGGATGTGCACGCGAGAACTTTATGCTGGGGTGCAAACATCAGCCCCCTTAACCGGGCACCGTCCCAGCACGGCCTGAGTGCGAAGCCTGGTGGGAATGATAACCACCATCTCGGGGGGG